>VKKT01012150.1:6544-21881 GCA_008038995.1 Haliotis laevigata | reverse complement strand
CCTCTCTTTCTCTAGAGTCTCCGCCCTCTGTTACTCAGATATCCTCTCCTCTCTTTCTCTAGTCACCACCCTCTGTTACTTAGATATCGTCTCCTCTCTTTCTCTAGAGTCTCCGCCCTCTGTTACTTAGATATCGTCTCCTCTCTTTCCCCTGAGTCTCCGCCCTCTGTTGCTCAGATATCCTCTTCTCACTTTCCCTTGAGTCTCCGCCCTCTGTTACTAAGATATCCTACCATATATTACGCGAAGTTTCCCCATCTTTTATACTTGCATTATATTTTCCATTAATAAGTACAATGCACCTACCCTGTTATGTGGCTGTTAAAACATTTATATGTATATAGAGGATGTCATGTACAGCAGTACTCTCTCCTCCCTTTTAATCGACGTGTGTCATATTGCACACAACCATCACGTGAAATGTTCAAGTAACTGCAGCTCTCTTTTACTTGTTCTCCACTTTAACCAACAATATAAGCATTATTAATTGTCGACGTTACACCATGATAAGAAATGGAGACTGATCGCTTTCCTCAAGAGTTCTTTTGAAGTAACCCTCGAAGCTGACCACCGGCCACTCAAAATCCCCTCCACTTGCTACACCCACCCAGTCAAACATCGAAGTTTAGAACCAAGTTCACAGTGTGGTGTCATCGATCAGCCTCAGTGTGGAATACCGTTAGTCTGAGGTGCAGACAGTTCCTTTCCAAAGAAATGCTGCATTGTTTGTTCAGGGTGAAGTTATTTGCTATTAGTTGGATTTTGCCATACCTCGTTGACTTTTCCAACGCGTACGATCTTTAGGAAACATCTGTCAGAGCTTCCCTACTGTTTCACACCATGCCAATGGATGGATGAATGGATGGATGGATGGATGGGTGGGTTGATGGATGGAAGGATGGATGGATGGATGGATGGATGAATAGAAAACTGAGATTGTTCTCTATCTTAATTGTCGGGCACAAGAAAGTAAGCACTTGAAGTATAGCTATCACACAAAAAAAGAAAACAATGCTTTCTTTCTTATTCCGGGCAGTTTCTACAGCAGAGGTATGACTCCATTAATATCATCACACTATTACCAAAGTGTACCTTCCTGTTTCATAGCCAAACCCTAATCCATATCTATAATACACTCAGCAGCAAAGAAAACGTCAGTACGAATTCAAAATTAGATAGGCACTGTAATGAAATCATTACAGAAATGGACATAATAAGCAGATCAAAAACAATTTTTGTGTACAATATCTTGACACTGTCTCTGTTTCTAATAATTGCTTGTGACGCAATTAGTTATTGTAAATATCTTCGGAGAGGGGTTTAAGAAGTTGAAAGAAATTGTCCCCGATCTTTTTCACATTGTGAATAAAATATGTTTAAACTAAACTAAAACACATAAATGAATAACTCAGCACAATTTCAAGACTTCAGTATCTAGTGTGACCACCTCGAGTGGCAATAACTGCAGCATAGCGTCTATGCATGGAGTTCACCAATCGATTGATGAAGGCCATTGGCATCATGAACCACATTCTGAGAAAGGCCTGGCGCAATAAATTGGCTGTGTTCGGCCTTGGTATGACATTATTCAGTCTCCTCTGAATTTCATCCCAAAGATGTTCCATTGGGTTTAAATCAGGACTAAGGGCTGGCCACTGCATAACGTTGACACCGTTCTGCTGTAGGAAGTCCCGTGTAGCTCTGGCAGTATGAGCCCGGGCGTTTTCATGCTGGAAAATGTTGTTCCGGTGTCGTGCGAAACGTGGTATGACGTGGGGTCTGAGAGCTTGGTAGATGTAGCGCACCGCTGTGATGCCGCCTCCTCTCCCTAAACCAAGGTTCTTGAACACCACAGAACACACTCTCTGGTTCAGACCTATTCCATCCCACACTATGATGCTTGCACCTCCTCATGAGTCTCTTGCCATAACACATTGGTTTGAGTAACGTTGGCCACGTCGTCGCCATATTCTTGTTCTGCCATCTGCACTTGATACGCAGTACCGACTCTCATCTGTGAACAGAACAGTTCTCCATTGCCTGTATCGCCAGTTTTGGTGTAGACGTTCACGCTGATGACGAGGGGTGAGGATAGGTCCACGGTAAGGTCTACGGCAATGGAGGTTTCCGCTGTTAAGACGTCGGCGTACTGTATCAGTACCGATTGGTCTTCCGTGTGTTCGCACTGTCTGGCGGGATTCTATACATGCTGTCGCACAACATGACAGTCTTGTCGTCTTGTGGCCACCCTTGGTTTGCCAGTAAGGGAGCGCTCATTTATGGTGTTGGTGGCCCGGAAACGTTGCTGCAGCCTGTAGATGGTCCGAACGTTGAAGTGATTGGCAACGGCTTGTGCAGTGCGGCCAGCTTTAAGTCTTCCTAGCGCCTGGTTCCTCTGAGCTGTCGTGAGTCGCGGCATCCTGCTGACGTTGTAATGCGAATGTTTCAACCAGGTTTGGGGATGCATTTTATAGGGATGGTCCCTGTGAACAGCACGTACAGCATGAGTTGCATGAAAAACATGGAGAACACCGTACCATCTCCGAGATCAGGTTGCATTGTTTAGACCATTTCCTGGGTTCAAATCTGAGTTTGGGAAGGAATGCCTTTGCTCAGATAAAGTTGGANATGTTGTCAAAAATATACAATCAAAACATTAAATGAGTTTACAGTTATACGTTTTTGCGAAGGAATATTCCAAACTGACGTTTCTTCTGCTGCCTTAATATAGCTTCAATATCTCCTCCATCAATATAACCAAAACAACTCACTATGCCCTCCATCTATATAACGGTTACGGTTTAGAAATTACTGAGATAAAAGTCTTGTGGGTCCCCTTTAAATCCCTTAGAACGCAGACAAGTCTATGATATTCACCAATATATTGAATAAACAATAAACACGGTTACAATGAATTATTTCCAATACAATACAATTGAGTCTAAAATATTGGGTCACAAATCTAAAATTTTAACTCACCAAAGTCTTGATATTCCCTGTAAACAAATATACTGATTGAAGATTGTTGACAGTTGTTGAATGACAAATGTTGACGAGGTTAGGAGACAGATGACCGTAAGTCCAAATCAGCAGTATTTGTCCCCCTTCATACATCTCAACAACCATCCCTTATATACCTAATATACCATTAGCCAGGCCTCACTATGACCATGTAGATCACACTACGACCTAATAGAAATCACTGGAATGAATTCCACAGTCTTCCGCCGGAAGCAGCAACAACAACAAAGAGGAGGTAACTCTAATTCGTCAGTTTACTCTCTTAACAGGTGAAATAATATAGCCCAAGTTCAAAATGTGAGTTCCAATCCACACTCGGTTACCTCCCAAAACTCAGACATCCATATTTTAGACACCCATATCTTAGACACTAATGAGGGAGATTAGTTAAGACAGCGCCCATGGCTGAAATGGAACAGTCCTAAATAGTGCCCCCTGCTTAGTAGGCCTAGCTTGTATTGATCAACAAATTATATCAACTCGACAGCGAAAGGTAGAATTTGTTACATCCCAGAAGGATACACCTTGACGGGTATCTGTACTACAGGAACAAAGTAAGGAAGACCTGCAAACACTGGCGTCACTGCATGTCCTGGCAAGTGCACCACTGTGGGTGGCCATTCTCAGAATGTTATCGACCACATCCATCCTCCTGAAGATGCCACAAAGACCAAGTTCCCCAGCAATTTACGGAAGGGAGCGAGAGAAGAAACAACGCAGTTGCACACCCTCTACAATGGCCAGGTATCCCAAGTAGACGATGCTGTGGTCCCTCACCTGCCGTCCTTCTCCAGCGTCAGCAGCGCCCTGTACCGTCCCTACACAAAACCATACCTGCCCTGCCCCAGACCCACTCTAAAGTTGCTCACGATAGGGTATGGACTGAGATACCTGACTGGATGTAATGAATTCTTCTTCACTTGTAAGAGCAGATGCACCACTGTAGGTGACTTCATCAGAAGAGCTGCTGGACTTGCCCTCCTGCCCTTGCCTGATGTCAAGGACACCTGGTTGGATGCTATGCAGGCAACTCCACAAGTTCTGAGAGCTGAAGACTTCAACGACTATATGGTCATCAACTGGGTTGGCGATGATGCTCGGTTTCCAATACCTCTGTGGAATCACCACCAGACAGCCAGACAACAACAATCTTGGTGGATTTCACCATCGCTCCACCCAGCAGGAAGTGAGTGTACAGCGAGACTGAAAATCGCCTGAGACGTCTTAAGGACACGTTGCCTCAAATAAAGAAACCTTTATCAAGTTCCTTGATGCACTTGGTCATCTTCTCAAACTTGGTAAGGCGACATGAAATATAGTAATTTTAGTGCTGTATGTGACAGAGTGAGGCCACTTGTGACATTAAATTAGTAAATAGTCAATACTGTGTAAATAGTATTATAGTCTTTATTACAAATTACACAGCACCATTAAATGCAAAAAGCGTGTGTACTATTCAAAAGTGTGAGTACAGTATTTGAAATACATTGTCTTCATTATATGTCATTTTATGTTATGTTTTGTTGTATAGTACTTAGAAGTGAAATAAATATAAAATTGTCAAACTGGAGAAGTGCCCAAACTCCTACACTTAATTAATTGGACTTTTCCAATCAATGCCCAACAGGTAATAGCCAGGAGATCAGTGTGCACTGGACCATAAACTTTGTTGTTTCAAGCTGTAGAAGTTTTGGCATGTAGAAGTTTTGGGAAGACACCTCTTGAAAATTTTGTACTGGATTATAGTGGATCATGTGCTACTGATGGACTTGAGAAATGGTCATGATGCTTAAGTATGATTAAATAACTTATTGTTATTGATGTGAGGTCAAGATGTATGATTACCAAACTGACATAGTACTATCGTTATTGTTTATCTATCGTGCATGTTGAACTTAATAAATATGCTGAATCAAGATAAAAACTTTTCTTATTGATACTACTGGACTGCGTACAGCGTTTGTTGACTCAAAGTGCCAATGTTTCATCAGCTAAACAACTCCTCCAGACTGCTTTCTCCAATTTACATCGTATATCGCCTTTAATTGATAATGTGAAGTACTTGTCCGGCAGACAGCCAAACCAGCAGCTGCTCACTTTATGTGAGAAATTAGAAGTTGAGAACACCCCTTCAAATGCAGTAAGTATGACCAACAATCAAAGAATTCGTGTCCAGGCAGGTAAGTACCATTTACGTCCCACGAGAGTGGTGCATTATGCACTAGGATATAGCTACATAGTAAGATTCGTGAGTTTGTTGTTAGGTTTATTTCCTAAATTTATCTTTAATGTCTATGAGAGAAATAAGTATACAAGTATACTAGGATTTGTTTGCATACACCTCAGCAAAAGTCATGCACCGCCCTCTATATAAAAAGGTTGTGTTATATACAGCTCAGAATGAAGAAAGTAATCACAAGCAACTTGTCTACAATGGATTATTAAAGTAGATCTTGTCTTTCTTGAGCATTTTATAGGACATTTGTTGCTAAAAATTGACACAGCGATGTTTTGAGAGGCATCATTTAATGGCCATAAATACCCATTGATTCGAATGACGTAAAAGTATTGTCCTCCAGAGGCCCAACATGGCGGCAGAAGAATTCTTCTGCAACAAACATACAGCAGACACATTGCAGTTTTACAAAATGAAGTCTCTTCAGTATCTTGTGTATCCCCCTCTGGTGGCAATGGTGTCTCTGACAGGTCGTTTCATGCTCTCGATGAATCTTCTGAATGCCCTCATTGGTGTCCTGCGCCGCTCCTCCGCTAAAGCCTGGGATAATTCTTGCAGATTGTTCATGGGAGGATCTCCAAGTTTGATCTTGCGTCCCGTAATGTCCAAAACATGCTCCAGGGGATTCAGGTCTGGCCTTTGAGCTAGCCATGGTATCATTTCAATTGCATTGTCTTGAAGGAACTGGCAAACTGTGTGTGCGCAGTGGGGTCGGGCATTGTCGTCCATGAAAACTGGGTGACTGACAAGAACATATGGTTGTCAAAATGAGGCACCGCATGTTGATTCAGGATTTCATTTTGGTACCGCTGTCCATTAAGATTCCCAAATCCAATTTACAGTCAAAAGAACAGCAGCCACACACCATGACACTATCCCCACCAAACGGGACTTCCTCCTGGATATTTCCCTGGCGGTAAGCTGATCCTCATCACCGCTATACCCTTGCACGACCATCAGTGACGTGGAGCAAGAACCGACTTTCGTCGGACCAGTGAATATGGCATCATGACCTCATGTTCCAGTTCTGCATTGCCATGCACCAATTTAGACGATCTTGTTTGTGTCTTGGGCTCAATAGGGGTCTTTGAACAGGATGTCTTGCCCTCAGATCAGCAGCATGGAGACGTCTTCACACAATGCTTGTGGAGACTCTGTGTAGTGGCCGCCATTGGTTCTGTAACTGAACACTGTTGAGGAACGGATTGTGTCTGGCCATCTTGACAAGAACCCTGTCTTCTCTGTCTTCCCTGGCATCTGTGTTTCTCTGGCGCCCTGACCTAGCTCTATCTTTCACGTCTCCAGTGGCAGGTTTTGCAACCAGGCTGCTAATGGTTGTATGACTGATATTCAACTGTCTGCATATAGCCTGACATGACATCCCGGTTATACGCATGCAAATGATTTGCCATCTTGTTCCTTTGCCATTTTGTTCCCATGGACAATTTCAGCCTCATTTTACCTCAGATATCAATCTGAATGTGAATATCTTCGTCAATATTGCTTTACAATAAATATCTATTTATCTCCAATGATCTTCCTCTCGTGCTTCACGTGCAAGTGCAACGTCTCATGCAACATGCAATATCACCACAAAGTGCCATTGGTTCTTGGTACCAATGCCATGGGTTAGGCTTGTCATCTACTTGGTTCACCTATCTCAGGTTCTTCTTCTCCAGCGCGTCGCTGGCTTATTAATTCTTGGGGTTGACATCAATTGTACCGAAAGTGTGCAGACAACAAAAGTCGATTAATGTCCCTGTCTGCAATCAGATCGTTACTGGTGCTTGCAGGGGTAAACCACCACAAAAAGGGAAACACTTCTTTGCCTCGTCTTCTCTCACACTTCCTGCTTCCCTTAACCTTAGTCCCTATGCTTCTCCTGTGGTACTTGTATGCAAGAAAGATTCCTCTCTTCTTTTTTGTATTGACTTCAGAGAGTTGAACAACCGCACAATTTGTATGCTCTGCCTAGGATAGAAGAGACCCGTTATGCATTTCACGGAACTCGCTTCTTTCCATGTCTTCACTTCAAGTCCGGCTACTGGTAGGTTGAAGTCGCAGAAGAGCACAAGCTTCATACCGCTTTCACGGTTGGTCCCTTAAAAGTTTATGAATGCAAACTGATGCCTTTTGGTCTGACAAAATGTTCCTGCCACGTTGGCATTCGAGGTAAACAGAAGCTTGGGAAGAAGATTTCTATGTCGTGGAGGCACAACTGAATGTAGGGACTGCTGAATGTCATGTGCTCCACCGCAAATGCTTCTCCTGATTGGTACTGACGGAAAGGGACTTCCAAGTCACACAGTCCTACACCACGGTTAAATGTGTCTGACACTATGGTTGAGTTATTTCAGTCCCCTCTGGAGTTCTCCTCGTCCGAACTGGTTGTTGGAATTTTCAGCAACTCAGCATCTAGACACATCCCTGCTGCCTCAGGAAGGATCAGCACAATCAGACTTTGACGCTGACACCGCCAATACCAGCACCAAGCTCTTCTGATTCGACCGAACCTGGCTAGCTATTCTCGAAACGTTCGCTGCCCTACGAATTTCCTAAGCCCATTCTTAACACATTGGCTACGATCAAAGTTAAGTATTCTTAGGGCTGCGAACGTTTCGAGAATAAGGGCCTAGGTTCGGGCCCCTCTTTGATACGCCGGCTACAGCACACGCGTTCCAAACCAAAGTGGATGAAGGACGATCAATGGGAAGTCAAGCACAATGTTGTCTGGTTCTGATTACAAGTTCTGCTGGTTCCTTTTGTCTTCCCTTGTATCCACCTTTACCCCATGCTGATCAGACTGATTAGTTAATGGCGAGGACGCCATTTCCCAAAAGGGGGGTCAATGTAGCAGGGATTAATATTGCCTCACATGTATCCTAAACATCGTTATTTGTTTAAGTGTCATTTGTTCTATGTTGTCTGTGTTTGCCGTTGAATGCCGCTTCTATACATCTTCACCTTTTCCTTCTGTTTCCTGGAGCCTTGTCAACAAGGATGTCCCTTCATTTCTTGTCTATTTTTAGCTAGATTACCCTTCCTCTGGGATTTCCCTATTTATATTTATGGGTCACATCTAAGACTTCCTTTGATGTGTTACCTGCTTTCTAATTAGCTATTGTGTCCTCTGATCTTAATTCCTTTGGCCACCTGTTTTTCACCTCACTCCAATTTCTGTTGCTGAGGTGGAAACATCTTTTTCCCTTTCCCAGGTATGGCCATTTTTCTAATCCGTCTTGCGTCCGCCTCATTTCTTTTTAAACTCATATTATAAAGTGCAAAATGTCATAGAAATAGTAAAATATTAAAGGCAGTACTTAATTTGTAATGCAAAAAATCAATTAAATATATCTGTATTAAAATTAGTATATATCAATAAACATGACTGAGACCATGTGCTTTCAATTTTCTATAATTTTCAAAGTGCAATATCTTTATCTTGTTATTCAAATTAATGACATGCAATATTTTCTGTGACATTCATACTATTCAGTATTTATTGTTAAAATTATTTACTTGCTTGTTGAATTTTATGACTCCAATTGCTGTTGCTGAGGTGGAAACATCTTTTCCCTTTCCCCAGCCTTGTACCTCAGCAGCAGCTTCATCAACACCATCGAAATATAATCATTATCATCACCATTGCCTTCTGTCATCGTCTTAACCAAAGAAGCTCAGAGCTGAACTGGGAGAACCATGGCTACATTAGCATGCAGTGTGACAACTGGTGGAGGTTAGACTGAGTGTTACAAGGCTTACTATGCAGAGCTTTTGCATGAGAAAAAATATAGAAAATAAACATAAGTAAGATTCTACAATTCTACCATAAAAACATACCTAAGGTTCTTACAGGTGTTTATATAGTTAAATAAAGTAATTAATTAAATGGAAATATGTCATCCACCTTACTACTCAATATTACCTTAATAACTTATGTACACATAATAAACATACATTTGAATCGCCATCTCTTCCGTAGTTTATAGCATATTTAATAATTAAAACAATGCCTCCATTATCATACTGAAAGGAGATGTGGGGTTTCTTGTACAGAGGAGATATCGAGAAGCCCAAACCGAAATCTGTTCTTGAATATTTCCTTACTTAGTGTTTTAGTGTCCGGCAAAGTTGGGAGACACGGAGATTTGTGTTAACACTTTAGTCATGTCAGTTATTCCTGTAGGCTTCCCTTTATACATTCAGGTGTCACTGTTTTGGCTGTATTCCCCGCTAACACACAGCGTTTTCGCAGTGATGTGGGAAGGTTGTAGATTGGTAACGTAATGACACAACGTTAGTATTACGTCATTTTATATCGTTATGTCACAACGTAATAACAACGTTGCAAATTTACGTTGAGTAAACGTCATGCTTTGGGCTCCTCACAAAGTGTCACGGTAGAGTTTTCAGTAAAATGTTTCACTTTGAGATTCTTTCTTCACTATTCAGCTATAAGTACAGCATCAGAATGCTCACAACCAACACAACATGCAATTTGACGAATAAAGATTGAAGTGAATTTCTGCTTTGTTTCTATGTACTATTCACCACTGGGAACCTTTCAGCTATTAAAGTTAGATTGAAAGTAAGACAACGTAAAGTACGTTTGCCTCAAATATAATATAACTTTAACCTTGTGGCGACGAGAAATGACGTATCACAACGTCAGGCCACAACGATGTGACAACGTAAATGGGAGTCGACAGAATATCGTTGTAACAACGAAAGTATAACGTTAGCTGGGTAAGACCGCATCGCGGCTCTCGGCTAGTACGAGCTGTGTACATGGTCACCCGCCATTTTCTGAACCGGAAGAATTTACGGATATGTACAGCTGGAAGTATTGAAAGATATCTGGAAATCGTCTCCCGTCCTTTTGGGGAATAATTCGTTTGCTATTCTCTCCTTGTGTTACAGGGTTCAATAATTGATTTCACGATATCTTCAAAATTATCAATGATATCTCTATTTGAATTTTAGATATTAGTAATAGCAAGAATTGAAGATATCTCTAACCGAATTAAAGATATCTCTAATTGAATTGATATGTGTAAATTATTTCAAGATATCTTGAATTAATTTCTAATACAATTATGGACACTATGATCGTAATTGTATAATTGCTTCATTTAATTAATCTTAAACATATTTAGAGATATTACGATATTGGAGGCAAGCCAGTAATGGTCCGAGCAGTCAAAATGGTAGCCTGGAATCGATTCCCTAGATGGGTCAGCCGAATGTGGTTGTCTGGCTGACGTGAAGTCACGCGTGGACGTCCTGTCCAATCTCTAGTATTCCGATTGTGTTGAAAACGTCTCCATTAGAGATGAGATTGTGTTTCGATGGACACCAAAGTGTCCGTCCACTTCATTTTGGGCCATTCCAGTCTCCAGCATACCCATGGCGGGGAGACACTGATTTTCTGTAAGTCGTGGCGCGACGTACGCGCAGTTTAAGTTGAAATTAACGTGTTTCCACAACATTCAGAGGCTAGGGAATAGTAAACCGTTCTTCAATTTTCAATATCAGGAGTGTGTGGACTTCAGGTGTCAAAATCATGCAAAAAGTGAGTCAGTTCATTGTGCACAAAGTGCACGTACCAAACGTGACATCAAATGTCATGCAAAGTGCCTTGCTACATGTTTATTTAGGGTTATGTTTATAACTTTTCAAATAACCTATATTTTATGCAATTTAGTTTTATGCACAGCTACTTTTTTCCGTTAGTATATGCGACGTATCTGCTGACTGCATAATGCCATTTGTATAGACTACCTTTGGAACTCTACATCGTTGTAGAATTATCCGATTCTGAGATGGTTGCTCAATCCCAAATCAGAATTCTAGCAAATCTGTTTTAGTGATCATATTATAAAACAGATAACATGTTTATTAATGGTTCGACTTAGTTCGAATGCCCAGAACATAAGTAGAATGAAATATGACTCAACGTCTTTGTGTCACCACGATTCCATCAACAGTTCAGAGGAGGGAGAGAATACTGGAATTATTCAATGGTGTATCAATTGTGTGGTTAAAGGAGAGAAAATATTGCTCAACCTACATAATAGTGGATTTCAGAGATTTTGAATAAAACATACGCAAGCATCTCTCAAAGGCAAGTGGTAATGGTGATGTCAGTTTGAGGAAAATTACCATAATCAAGTTTCTATAAACCAAGGTTAACGAGTAACCTTGTGACATAGAAGATCCATTGTGTTGAGGCGAACGACAGATGTTATTGGGACTTGTCTCTCTGCGAAGTGTAATTACGATATGCTGCTTGCGACGCCTTGGTTGAAGTTTGTCCTTACGTCGTTACTAGTTTGTCATGCTGTCAGTATGGAAGAGTGAAAAGGATCTTGAAATCCATATTGGAATTGTTAGGAAACTAAATGTAAATGACATTTTGTCAGAATACGCTTACGAAATCACTGGCTCATTTTACTTTTAAAACCAGACTTTTAACTTTCATGTGAGACATTGATAAGGCAAGAATCAATCACGGCCATTCTCTAGATGCACATGCTTGAGAAAAGTATGTTTTCCGGATAACCAGAAGGTTAAACTTGGAAGGTGTCATCCTTATCGTGGGGCCGGTATCTCAGTTACCCCTCAGTGTTAATGCTGCTTGTCACGTTGACCTTCTGGAAAGGGTTGCATATTTGTTTTAACCATTATTGAAGGTGAAGGCCACTTAACATTTTAAGTAGCTCTGGCGCTTTGTTTGTTTAGTGAACCCCCTTTGGTAGTATGACATGTTAGCTAGAGAGAAAACATCTTTACAACCAGGAATAACTAAGCCTGTGATCAGCTGAAAGAAAGGCGGTAATATATGGACCAAGTGACGACAATTACTGAAATTGCTTTGTACTTAAAACTCTACTGTGAACTATAAACCACATTACATACAACATTCCTATATAGTTAGCTTGAGGCTTAGGCATTTCTATTTTACAACAGCGCGGCATTAATAATGTATTTTCTCAAACCTAAATGATAATGTAAAAACAGAATTTGACATTACTTTCTCAGCATTACGCTGTAATACTCGCTACAACACAACATTGAAGAAATGAGGGATGGGCCACAGTATGACATCGAAGAAATCTGGGATTCGCCGCAGCATAACATTGATGAATTCGACAGATCCGATCGCAACATAGCATTGACGAATTGGGACAGATCCGATTACAACAAAAGATTGAGGAATTGGGACAGATCCTGTCAGAACATAAGATGTAACATTGAGGTATTGGGACAGGTCCGATCACAACATAACATTACGGAATTGGACAGATCCGAACACAACATAACATATAACATTCAGGAATTGGGACAGGCCCAATCACAACATAACATTGAGGAATTGGATACATCCGATCACAACATAACGTATAACATTCAAGAATTGGGACAGATCCTGTCAGAACATAAGATGTAACATTGAGGTATTGCGACAGGTCCGATCACAACATAACATTGAGGAATTGGACAGATCCGAACACAACATAACATTGCGGAATTGGACAGATCCGAACATAGCATAACATTAAGGAATAGCACAGATTCGATCACAACATAACATTAAGGAATTGGACAGATTCGCCGTAACTTATGTGAAACGTAATCACCGATTAGTAATAATTAGAAACAAAAATGTTATGAAAACATTCACCACGCAGAGATTAAAGTGAATGTCACTGAAAGATCTTTGATCAGCGATTCATGTCCGTATTTTCACAGACATATTGCGTCACCCACAAGTACCTTAAACACTATATATTCTCTGACTGACCTATTTTTTCCCGCTCACACTGATGATTCTGATACAGGCGAGGTTTACTTGGGGTGGTTTCTATATGACCACGGAACAATGGTGGGTACATTTTGATGTATTCACGCTACACATGAACTTTCCATACATCCGTAAAACTATTGCGAGTGGACGTACTAGGTTTATTAACTATACATGGGTACTTTCCATTGGACCTTAAGATACTATGATACTACATCAAAAGTTCCTTTGCTTTTTCTCAAATGAAAAAGAAAAATAACAGCTCTTTTGCGGTTTGTTTATGTCTCCATTTATTTATCTGTTTGACATAAGAAAAAAACTCATTTAGTTATATTTCAGTTAATTCTCTCCTCCAACAAATAGGACGTACGGTGCACGATCAACCAATCTTCGATGGTGGAATTTGCTGTGTAATAACTGCGTCAGGGGGTCACAGAAATCTATTATCGGTGCTTCGAATCTCTGATTTGTCTTTTCTCTAGATAATTCTTTCTTCTTTGAAAGATGGATTCTAATTTCTACTAAGTGATAAGTAAATCTTACAGTCCACGATAGACCACCCGCTGGTCTAATTAGTTAAACCTTATGGTCTGAGTGCAGTATTCACCAAGTAAGTTATTCAAATTAACTATGTTTATCTTTGTTGTTTTTGCGTACTTTAAAGTAACAAATTCTATGGTTTATTTCAGAAATGTTCGAACATAAGGCACAAGACCTCTCTCTTTCCAAGTATTGTACTCTTGACTATCCTCAGAAAAAATATGTTTGGTGTAAAGGGAAACATAGGTGTGAAAATGATCTGAATGGATCACTGAAAGTCAGTGATGCCACCTGGTGTTACCTGACAATCAAGTGATCGATGACCCGGGAAATCCAGATAGCCAATTTGGAATTACGACTGCTGTGTAGAAGTACAGAGATTCCGAGTCACGTAAACACATGTTTAACACCACATCCCTAACGTGAAATCATGGATGTCACGAATTCGGCAATTATTTCTCAATTTCGCAAACTGAAATTATCACCTGTTGCACATTGTGTCACGGTCAGTGTATTGTAGACCTCTTGCATATTCAAGCTTAAAAACTTGCTACCTGTTATTTATGACATAATTTGAGTTTTTTCAATTTGAACATTCAAATATAAGAGTCCGATGCACATTAAGCAAAGGTTGCAAGTGAAGGAAACTATATTGAAATATTTGAGGTAACTTTAAAACCCAAAAACAAATTGAAATCTGAAGAACACACGTCAACTATACTGGATTCAAATAAAATACATATATACGAATTGCCGCTAAAAATATTTGAACCACTGAACGATTTTTATAGGATGTTTTGTAATTTTAATTCTTCTGAAGAGGAATTTGAGACTACTGAAGCAACACTCAGCTATCCGAACGATCACAACATTAACCATATCAATGCTTCTATCACAGTAGAAGATGTAATTAACACATTCGCAAAGCAGAAAATATATAAGCTTGTGACATTGACGACATCGTTAATGAAAAGATGATACTCTTTTCCATAAATGTTAAGGCTAAAATTAAACTTGCTAAACCGTGTATTTCATAAAGGCATGCTCCCAGTACCATGGTTTAGTGGAATAACCGAACGTGTTTGTAAAAAGGATGATCCATTGATACCTGACAACCATAGACAAAGAACTCTTAGCAGTTGTCTTGGTGAATTGCTCGCATCCACGTGAAACACAAGACCGACTATGGTCATTATAAGAACTAATCTCCAAGTTAAACTGCAGCTGAGACAGGCTTTAGAACATGTGAATCCACAACGCTTCATATCTCTACACTTCGTGATGTCACCTAAATGCTTAAATCACAGAGAGAGAAACTACTTTGTGATTTTACAGATTTTCAGAGAGTCTCCGGTGTATGGGAAGTGGGGCTTAGACATTAGTCAGTTACAAATGGATTGCATGGAAAGTGTCTGAAGTTATTATGAATTTGTACAGTTGGAAACAACCTTGCATATTTGCAGAGTACTGTACATAATTCTATTTTCAAAGCCGAAAATGAACTGGCAAATCAGAGTTGTATATTGTAAATCATCACTCAATTGTCAAAGTCAATTTGGAATCTTTGAATCCGTGATATAGCCAATTTTGTTATAGGGGTTTGTTCAGTTTAAAAGCATGCCTTTGAAAATTGTCTGTTTTTGTGTCGATTCCAAAGTTGAAACTAAAATGTTAAAAGGTCACATGCAACCAAAACATCAAACATAATTAAAACACAATTATCACTTCTTCATGAC
>VKKT01012147.1:16727-27406 GCA_008038995.1 Haliotis laevigata | reverse complement strand
TGCCAAAGCTGTTTCATTATTGTTTGCGTTATCTAAGGAATATCCGTAAAGTATCTTGGTCTGCAGGGTAACGACCACGTGATGGAGTATAATCACGTCCACCACAACTGCCTCAATGCCAGCGACTGTGGTGCTTTCCATGCTACAAGGAGTTGGTCCTTTGTGAGTGCTCATCTTCCTTGCATATCACCCCTGTTAAAGTTACAAAAAGGTTATTTTAGGTTTGACGCTGTTTTAAGCATCATTATGTTGGTTACAATAGTAATGTAATATACTAGAAGGCTGGTTATAGTGCAAGGTGCATCCATTGACCAATGTGACGAAAAACACGGAATAGTACTGAAAGATCAAAGCTTACAATCTTGACCAATCTGGAATTCACACCAGCAATCGCCGGAGCCAATGAGAATAGTGAACTGACGCCGACACAGCTTGTTGCGTCTTCATTTAGTGATTGTCAGAAGGCATTCTATGTAACACAGGCCTGGACATTCGTGAGTGCACTAAAAGGTCATGTGGCCTGTGACATATTGGTGTCCCTTATTGACCCATTGTACTTCCGGGCGGTGGGGTGGCCTAGTGGTTAAAGCGTCCGCTCGTCTAGTCGAAGACCGGGTTCGCTTCCCTACATGGATACAGCGGCGTAAACCATATTCAATCAATCATTGTATTTACATTGTGAAACTTAAATGTGTGTTACCATGTAATTTACTGATTATTCATCTCTGAGTAGTTATTTCTCATGTTCAAAATTTAGTTCCGTACGTAACCGCTGTTTGGTTTAACCTTGCATTTCAGTCTGGAAGTCATCATGTATGCCTTTGTATACAACACTATGTTCCTTTGAATAGTTAGTACACTACTCATTGACAGTTCCATCAGTTGAATAAAAGACTAAAAGGGACAATGTTCATTTTCGCCCTCTAAAATTAGTTTCCATCAATATTTTGGACATATGTTTGTTTCCCTGTCACAGGTCTTTTAACGCCAGAATCATTTGTATGCACAGAATTCAGTGAGTGTGTGAGTTGAGATTTACGCCGCTTTTAGCAATATTCTAGCAATATTGCGGCGTAGGAAACCTTGTGAAAAATATTGTACCCATGTGGGGAATCGAGCCCGGATCTTCGTCATGACGAGCGAAAGCTTTCACCACTTTAACCCTCTTCTCTTAGATGGTTCTGAGTTTTATGTGCCCAATAATATCGTATATATGTATTTTCACTTGGTATGAAATAATTAATACTTACGTAAAGGGCATTTGTATATAGTTATGTTCACCAATGGCAGCGAGGCAACATGATCCGATATAACCACATCCACGATACCATCAGGCTAATGCCAGGGTCAGGTGTCAGGGGCGTCATGCTGGACGACGAGTACTCCAGCGTCACTATTGAACACAACGTCTTCTACCACGTGAGTATAATCGTAACACAGTTTACGCAGCAAGTATGCCTAATTTTACTCTACAACGTTAATCTCCATCAGACAAGAAACAACGCTGTGAGCGAAATCGAAGAAGCAGAGAAAAACGGGCCAATGGGATAACAATTTCTTACCATTTCGACACATTGATGCTGTAGTCTTACAATGGGTTTATTGTATGGGAAAACAGTGCCGCCAAAAGAGGCAATGTGGATGTTTTAGCTTTTTTTAAGTTATCATAACTGTATGTCAAAAGTACAAGAACAAATCTGAGACAAATGAGACCCGTATCGTACCAACTCCGTTACAAAATTGACTGAACCCAAAAAACTGGTGCCACAATTCGAAGAGGGGACCGCGTGTTCTTTAATGTCCTGACCACCGACACAGAGCTGGGAGACTACAGATTAGATTTAATTGCCGGGGACAGAAGAAAGCGGTAGCTTCTACGTGTACAATGACAATTATTTATGGACAACAACTTCATTTATGTTGTGCGACGTTTCGATACAGATTCTTGAACTGTTGTCATGTGTGCTTGACAATTATATAGGATTCTGATTCGAAACGTTGACTTAAAATGTCATTATCATTAGAGTTTCAAATAATTCACAATTTGTTTGTAGAATGACATTCACGCGAACATTGGTGGCGGCCGTGACAACATCATCCGCTACAACGTCATGTACGACAGTGTATCGGAGAGTATACAAGTAGACGCCCGAGGATCATCGCCTCATTTCGACGTTCATCGAGTACTTGACCGAGATCTGTCTGTAAGACATAACTAGCTATTGCCATAATCTACATTGGCATTGTGTAATAATACATCTAGTTGTTTAGACATGTACGTGGCGGCACTTAGACATTGAGGTTACTGATCCTACAAGTGTATCTTGTAATTATCGTGTTATGTCGTGGTGCTTGAGATACAGGTGGCTCGAGACAGTGGTTACTGGCTGACTTGCCAAAATTGACTGTTCCTACCTGTGACTGACCATGCCGCCGGGTCACAACCAAGTTTTGTGCCTTATTGGGGGTGGTTTTCAAATTATCGATGGCTAGGTTGTGTCATTTCCTACAGATTGGCAACTGCTCCACCTTACGAGTCCTGGGCCTTGATTTTCGAAGCTCTCTTAGCGCTAAGATAGTGGTAAGTGCCATTCATTAACATTATCTAACGACTATCTTAGCGTTAAGAGAGCATCGAAAATCTAGGCTCTGCTTATCAAGTTGTCGCAGGTGTGTTCCAACGGGTTGAGATATGGGGACGTATTGATAAAAATTATTAAAGTGCATAAGAATATTTAACTGTAAGATTTTTAAAGAATTATTTAGGTTTCACTCTTAACTTTAAGAAAATTCTTCATCCACACTTACATTAATCTTGATTTTACTCTTAAAGTCACTCAAACTGGTGATGTGTGTTTTACCGAACGGCGTAGAGCCTCCTGATTTGATATCTACATCTAGTGGATAACTGGGCATCAATATCTCCTTCTCCTTCAACAATGTGTTTTAAGAAGGGTTTATCATCTAACCACGCGTAGAAAGGTCGTGATCTTTGCGTCATGACCCACACGAAGCCATCCTCTCCTGAGCTGCTGTCTGTGTGCCACAGTCTGCTAACAAACCAAATCATTCGCCGCCTGTCGACATCCTTTTAAAGCAGTTTTGAATCCAGAATTAAGACTTTAGGTTAGAGTAATTTCAAACTGTTTTGGGATTTAACGCTGAGTGGTGCTTTGCTTTAAGTTCCCGTAAAACAGCCTTGAATCAAGTTAGTTGGTTGTTTAATGCCGCACTCAGCATTATTCCAGCTATATCGCTGTTGAATCAAGCATTAAGACGTTAGATCAGTGGAATTTCCGAATTGTGTTTGGAGGTAACGTTGAGTGGTACTTTGCCTATCGTCATGCAGTCTTGAATCCAGAATTAAGTCGTTAGGCCAGAGTAATTTCAAATTTTGTTGGGATGTAACGCTGAGTTGAGATGGACATGTATTTTTCCAATTACATTCAAGATCACGTTACAGACATTTACCTTTAATGAGGCGTTTTTCCAAGAGTATATTGTACATCGCTCGTCACGCCTAAGACCAAGGGTTCGATTCCCAACATGGGTACAATGTGTGAAGCCCATTTCTGGTGTCTCCCGCCGTGATATTGCTTGAATATTGCTAAAAACGGCGTAAAACTAAACTCACACACTAACTCCAGTTGAAGTGATGGATGAATTCATGTGATCGTAATCCGATGCAGTGAAACATTCTATTGCTGATGCCTTAAGATCACATGATCAACTGAAATGTTACTGGCTGTGGTGTAACCGGTGCCGACAAATGGATTGTACATGTACTGATACTGACATTATGTTGGGTGATACATTTATAACTGGAAAAGTTAAAATATGAATTCCGCTTTATTTCAGTCTGTTCCATACAAAAGTGCCCTATGGAAAGCAAAATACCCTCAAATGAGTACGTTAGAGACTGGGACACCTCTCTACCCTGAAGGTAACCCGTGCAATATGTGAGTGAGTGAGTGATTTGGGTTTTATGTCGCTTTTAGCAATATTCCAGCAATATCACGGCGGATGACAGCAGTAATGGGCTTCACACATTGCACCCATGTGGGGAATCGAACCGGGGCTTCAGCTTCACGAGCGGACGCTTTAACAATTAGGCTACCCCACATAGAGATGGACGAATTACCTACATAATACAAGAAGACATGTTATGTCGGGAATCTGTGGAATCCTAGAGAGGACATTGTCCCGTTTTCACCCTACAAAACTAATCAAAATGTGTCACAATTAACCAAAGTGCGACGATGCGATATAGTCATTATTCATTCCATAGGAATCCGTGCATGGCGTCCCACACATGGACGCAGGTAGTGTAAACCTTTAATCTGACATTTTCGGCCATCTGACCCTACATGTGTACAATTAGACTCGCCATCCACAGGTAACCAGATCTACAAGAACATCTTCTGGAACCAGGGCAATCAAAAGGGAGTCATCTACTTTCAGCCAAATTTTGCTTACAAGAGATACTTCGATGTCCATGATGACCACGTGGTAAGTAATTGTATCATCATCCTCTTCCTGGTCATCCTCCACCTCCTCCTCCTAATCATCATCATTATCATCCTCTTCCTGATCATCTTCCTCCTCCTCCCCCTCATCATCATCATCATCATCATCCTCTTCCTGATCCTTCTCCTCCTCCTCCTCCTCCTCATCATCATCATCATCACCATCTCATCCTCATCCTCATCATCAGTTTGCACTTATTTTCCGTATGTTACCGTTCATTAGATATTGTGGAGATGCGGGGAGACTGAGATGTTATCGAAAAAAATAGCTTGTCCAAGCTCATTGCTGATAAAAGATGCTTCAGACTGCAAATGAATTGTCTGACACAAACATTCACTGTTACTCGACTGCAAGATGTATTTTCAAACACAAGTAGGCTTGGCTTATAGTTTGAAATAAAATGTGATACGGTTGTGTTTAACAGTAATGAACAGCGCGGACTCGCACAACAGACATCATTCTGCAACATGACTGCGTTATTCCAAAATTTCCATTATCGAAGCACTCACCTATATCTTCAGACTGTAACACATATTCAGGACATGCGTCTGACGCAGGTATCTGCTTTCTAGGTACTCCAGAAATCCAATTTCTACGCTCCGGATAATGGCGATTTCCGACTTCGCTGTGGCACCAAACAATGGGCAAATGGTGTAAACTTTGAAGAACCAATAGCTTTGAAAGATGTTGGCCCACGTCAAAGCACAGGTCCAACGTACATGAAGACAGGCTAGTGTATTCCGATCATCTCAGCCCACCATACAGTTACAACAACTGTTTGTTTTAACCCTAAATTATGACTATATGGCTGCAATATTGTCGATTTGCCGTTAAATCACTCACTCACTCACTTTGAAACATGAAAACTTTGTTGTTAAAAAAAAATCCAACACAGTTACAGTTATTTAACTTTTAGACATATTTAGTACATCCTGCATGAAGTCTTACAAATGTTGTGTTACATACTACAGTAAATAGTTTAATTAAATACAGTTATATTATTCGAAAGAAAAAACATTTCAATGTGTTTGCACTATTTTATTCACAAAATAGAGCTACTTAAGTGTTTGTACATTTTCTTATCTCAGTGTTGCCGACTATACCCGCATCTCCAACTCCTCAGCCGTGTGATCAGTCTACGGTTGCCCCGGAAACAAAGATTCCTGCAACACCGTATATCTCCGATGGATCGGGGCCAAATTTGTTATACCCTAATATTACAGACGGTGAGATAAAGCTATGTCTCCACTATTTATGTGTGGTGAGAGACTTGAAAGAGTATTCCAAATGCTGAAGAATTAACTCCTGATTAGTGTTCACACTGTCCTATCGCCTTGACCACCAACCCTCTGCTAAAGAACAAGTCATATCGCGGACAGTACCCATAAGCATCTGATTTGGATTTGGTCTTCAGCAACCCATGCTTGTCGTAAGAGGTGACTAATAAGAGCGAGTGGTTAGGCTTGCTGGCTTGGACGGTTGACACATGTAATCGTTGCGTAGATTAATGCATGGATGTTGATAATTGGATTGAATGGTTCAGATTCTTATATTGGATACCGCCGTCATATATAGCTGGAATATTGTTAAGTAGGGCGTTAAACAACAAACAAATCTTCATGACTGGGGAAGAGTGTACTCGTTTGTACAGAATCCTAAGGCCTCTTAAATTGACTTATCACTTTCAGGGTGCTGGTTCATCACTGACCAATGTCCGAGACATCCTCGACCCCGTATGTTCCGGGACATGGGTGACCAGAAAAAAAACCCTGTGTGGACGAGGGAGGCAAGGTGTCTCAGTCGGGCTGTGGACCGGTGGAAATACTGTGGCTCTAGTAACCGCCATTCACTCACGGCTGTGTTCGGTCCAACAGGTTGGTAAACAAATGTAAAACGTTCATAACAGAATGTGACTTGTCTAAATTATGAAATTATAGAAAAGAGGTTAGAGCCTTGATCCTTGAGACAACACGACTGATAAAAGTGCCCCGCCAATAAATATTTCCTTTACTTCAAGATCTTATGCACGCAATATTTTATGCACTTAAATGCCTTTTTGTGAAACGATTGGAAAGTTCAAACAATCTTTCCATTTCAATCGAAAGAATTCGTCTTTGTAACACACGTCATATTTGGGTGGTGGAACACAAAATCAGTCGTCTAACCCACTCAGCCATCGCAGCTTCCACAAAAATGGAAGTCGGACAACTGGTTGTCTATGAATACACAATGCCATTTAGAACCTGATCAAATGTAACATATGTTATAGCCGGTCTAGTAAAGTCATTTTTGGCTTTCGGCCAGTTTGGAACAGGAACTGGTTCTTAAATATACGCTGGTCACCGGAAATCTGGTACCGGAAGAAGCGCCTCGCAAGACTTGCGGGCCCTATATGCAAGGTTAACATACTGACCTACATAACATGCAGACTAGGGTACAATCTACGACATCCATTTCAGGTGCCATGACCATTGCTGGAAGTGGTTGCTACAATGCATTTGAACAATGCCCCAAACATTATGCCCATCCTGGCATACATCACGATGCCTATGCAGAACAAGCACAAAATGCAAGTACTGATGTGGAGGGTTGTTTATCACGGGCAAGATCAATCTGGACCTATTGTGGATCTTACCCTCAGTATCCTATCTCAAGCATATTTATGCCAACAGGTAGGTGCTCTCACTTCTTTGTGAACATGACTGACATTTATGTCAGTAGCGAATGGGTACCCGGGGGTAAGTCATATGACTGTTACCCTTCAAGCGCCCAATAGGCAACTTGGGATTTCTCAGTCAATAATGCGTTAGCGCTTGAGCATATACAATTGCGTGGAAACGGAAACGGACGCTTTATAAATAGCCATTATTATTATCATTGTATTATTGACAGAATTATTTGAATATGAATATGTTGTGTTGATTAAAACCATTATGAATAAAACACATGTTTTCAGGGCAACAAACGATCAGTGCAAGAACACTGGTCTCTATATCAGAATAAATGTTCTACAGGTGCCAAAAAACATGGCTCTATCAGTATCAGAATAACTGGTCAATGTATCAGAACAATGCGTATGTCTGCATCAGAACAGTTGGCCTCAATGTTAGAACAATGGGTATGCCTGTATCAGAACCGTTGGCCTAAATGTTAAAAAAATGGGTATGCCTGTATCAGAACAGTTGGCCTAAATGTTAGAACAATGGGCATGTCTGTATCAGAACAGTTGGCCTCAATAGTAGAACAATGGGCATGTCTGTATCAGACCAATTGGCATGAATATTAGAACAATGGGCATGTCTGTATGAAAACAATTGGCCTCAATGTTAGAACAATGGGTATGTCTGTATCAGAACAGTTGGCCTCAATATTAGAATAATGGGCATGTCTGTATCAGAACAATTGACATGATATTAGAACAATGGGCATGTCTATGAAAAAAATTGGCCTCAATATCAGAACAATGGGCACGTCTGTATCAGAACAGTTGGCCTCCATATTAGAACAATGGGCATGTCTGTATCACAACAATTGACATAAATATTAGAACAATGGGCATGTCTGTATCAGAACAATTGATATAATATTAGAACAATGGGCATGTCTATGAAAACAGTTGGCCTCAATATAAGGACAATAAGCATGTCTGTATCAAACCAATTGACATGAATATTAGAACAATGGGCATGTCTGTATGAAAACAATTGGCCTCAATATTAGAACAATGGGCATGTCTACATCAGAACAATTGGCCTCAATATTAGAGCAATGGGCATGTCTGTATCAAAACAATTGACATGATATTAGAACAATGGGCATGTCTATAAACACAATTGGCCCCAACATCAGAACAATAGGCACGTCTGTATCAGAACAATTGTCCTCAATATTAGAACAATGGGTATGTCTGTATAGGAACAATTGACGTGAATATTAGAACAATTGGCATGTCTGTCTGAAAACAATTGGCCTCAATATTAGAAAAATCTATATGTCTGCATCAGAACAATTGCTCTACATAGCAAGACAAAGGTCCTCTCTATGTCCGAATAGTTTCTCCGAAGTGTCAGAAAAAGCGTCGTGTTTTGGTTTCAATTGTGTAACAATGACGATACACTATGAGCAACGTTTTCTTGTCGAGAGAGGCAACGTAATATATCGGGTTTCAACCTGGATCACTGTTTACCAGCGTTATATCGTATCCGGACAACACAGTACTGGCTCTTGATATCAATCACAGGAATATTTGGTATAGTAAGTTAACTGACAGTCCTTGTATAGCTGGAATAATCTCAGTGGGACGTACTTTGAGAATTCATTAGTTCTGACACCATTTACGTGAAATCTGAACGACGCACACACACACTTTCGATTTCTTAAATATACTTCCTTTCACAGTTTAGACTCACTTAAAACATTCACTATATGTTAAGTATATATATATATATGGTTACATCGAAGATTGATTTCTCCCCTAACTTGGGGGAACCAACTGCAAACCTTATGCAGATGAATTGCACGAAGATCGTGCATCATCAAATTGCTGAAAAGCATGTGCAAATATCGAACATGTGAACAGCTGCGTTTTGAAAGTTTGGTTAAGAATTTTCACAGGATGTCAACGTTGTCAATTGCCGACTACCAATGACCTATATTACCATTGCCGTATATAGGTGACATGTATCAATAAAGCCGCCCATTAAATATAGTAAAGTCGATTGCTGTATTCAGGGTACCGGAAGTTTATGACACGTACTACTTGTGCTGTGACCTACATCATAAGTGCCGGATGTTAATGACCTTTATTACAGGTCCCGGATATTGATCACCCATATTACAAGTCCCGGGTGTTAATGACCTATATAACAGGTGCTGGATGTTAATGACCTGTATTACAGGTCCCGGATGTTAATGACCTATAATACACATGCCGGACGTTGATGACCTATTACAGGTCCCGGATGTTAATGACCTGTACTACACATGCCGGATGTTGATGACCTATAATACAGGAGCCGGATGTTGACCTTTAATACAGGCACCAGATGTTAAAAACCTTTATTACAGGTCCCGGGTGTCGATGACCTATATGGCAACTTGGTTGAGAGTTTACAAGAGCCGTCCTAAATGCTGCACTGGTGTCTGCTATTGGTGATATGTATTACAGGTGCCCGAGTTTGATGAAACGTATTTACGGTGACAGGTGTTGATGACCTGTATGACAACTGTATGGCCAACACATATTGCAGGTACCGTCCGCAATGCAGGTGCCGGATGTTGGATCAAGATATCTTCCTGCCCCGCTGACAAGCAACTGAAACCATTTTTCTATGACGCATGGGGCGCTACCAACACAGGATCGGGTAAAAATTTCAGTTCAAGCATTTAAACAAAATAAGGGCATTACAAATGTATCTTCTTAAAATTGTTTGGTTTAGTTGTTTGGGTTCAGTTTGGATGAAGATCTGAATATAGACATAGATTTGATGTCAACGATGAAGATCACCTCTCTTGAAGTTACTGAAATGCCAGTACATTTTGGGAAAATACACAAAATCAAAATACGCCAATTTCAACCGTTTCCATACCAGTAATGAAATCGTGCTCATAATGCACACATTCAACAGGTATACCGGCACTTTCGGAATTAAGACTGATTGCTGAAAGGCTCACAAGAGCTAGAAGAGGCTAACACCATGATATTCTTAATCGTGAAGTCGAAGTATTTTCATTCCCAGATGACCTAGGTGATAACTGTTTCGAGAGGGCGACCTACTTCTGGCAACGTTGTGGTTCTCACCGGAACCTTCCCGTCACCGCCTACTTCCGTCCGGATGCTACTCAAAGGACTGTACCTCTATATAGCAGTGCTACATACGTTGTATATCTTTTTGCGCGAGTGTAATTTAACACGTCAGCAGTAATTCAGGTTCCCGAGGTATCTTTAGCCAATAAAGTGCACGAAGTAATGAGCATCGATTCACGCAATCGGGGACCTGTCACGCTGCACTACAATTACATAGCTCTATCTCGTGGTGTACAATATCAGCGACCTGTGACACAGCTACACTGGACTACAATATGAGAGACATGTGACGCTGGACTAAAAATATCAGAGGCCTGGGGCACTGGACTACAACTTTAGAGACCTG
>VKKT01012131.1:9235-20579 GCA_008038995.1 Haliotis laevigata | reverse complement strand
GTGGGCTAGCACTATAAAACCAGCTTAAATCTGGGCTAGTACAAGCAGTCGCACACACACATACACACACACTCATGCACGTCGTCATATGAGCGAAATATTCTCAAGCACGACGTTAAACCCAANTTCACCTCACCTCACTTTTAGTAAAATGTTAACATCATACTCATGTTTGGGGAATATCTAGAACCCACATTACATTGCCATGACGAACAAATACTCTGTGACACAACTGAAATATTCCACAAAGTAACTAACCATCCCGTACTTCTTGTAGATGGTGGATTAATGATTTATTTAAGAAGAACGGGGTAGCTGATATCCTGATTGACCGCCCACTTCAAGAAGTCATCTTCCACTCAAAGGGCAAGGACCCTGATTACTGGAAGAAGTACAACACACCCAAGGTCACCCCGCTCATCATCGCAATCAACTATAACAGCTTAGATAACGCCTTCCTAAAATATTTTCTGTTTCAACGTGTGAATGTTAACATGGCAGACAGCGAAGGGATCACTCCAATGATGCATGCTGTCAAGGGGGTGAGTTTGGCCTGCTCTGATTTATCAGCTGTTGCTAAGCACTTTGGCACTTAAGTCAATTAAAGTGAGTCAGCTTAACTTGGTGTTTACCACTTGTGTTAGCTTCAGTTGCAGGCATGAGCAAGGGAGATAATGTTTTGGATACCCAACATCTCTATTACAATTTGATGTTTGGGTAACTTAGTGGTTAAGACGTTTGCCCATCATGCCAAAAACCCGGGTTTGATTCCCCTCATGTGAACAATGTGTAAAGCCCATTTCTGATGTTCCCCGCCGTGTTCCCGTCATTGAAAGTGGTAAGCACAGTGTAGACCATGGTAAGTATAACCCTAGGCCTGTTTTTATATTAAATCTTTGTCAGAAACTGTATTCCGTCAGGCCACTATTTACCGTCATTTTTGGAATTTTGTTCCAGAATAATATAATATCGGTGAAGACACTGATGAACTACAACTTTGACCCTAAAGAAGTTGAGGATAGTCATGAAGACTCAGAAGAATCTGAAAAAGAGGAAGAAGACAAGAAAAAAGCTGACAACAAGAGTGAGTTAATGAATATTTTAAGAAAAGATTGGTTTGTGTTGACATGCTTTCAATGGAGACTTTACTGAGGGTTGAAGATTATGATTTTGTCAAACCACCTCCCACCTCTGTATCTTAATTTTGAATGAAAAAGTGTTTTGTTCACAGATATGAAATTCAGAAAGCTGTTATAAGTTCTTTAACATCATGTTTTTTGTGGTGTTAGAATATTCAGGTTTATGTCAATGCAGAGTATGCGGGATGTTTTATGTACAACCAACAAATATATTTTGGCTCAAACAAAGACTTGGTCGAATTGATAGTATCAGCAAACTTTGTCTGCAATCTGTAATTTTATGATTTTTAATAGATCACACAAACTGTTAATCATTAGTGTAAGTACAGTGAGAAATGTTTTGTATCACACACAACACACATTAGTGTCCAGAAAATCAGCAGAAATGGACAAAGAACAGTGAAGGAACTCATGTTTCTAATTTGTAGAGAAGAAATACAAGCCATTCAAAAACTTGAGCAAGGTGAACCTTAACACAGTGGACAAGAATGGCTGGACTGTGATTCACCATGCTGTATGCCCCCTCGGCCATGGCACCTTTGATAATGATGAGATTGTGTTCGTTCTGGCCAAAGCTGGCACCAAGCTGAATGTAAAGAACAAGGATGGGGACTCACCTCTGGATCTGGCACTGAAAAATGGTGCCTTCAAGATAGCTCGCATGCTGCAGAAACTGGAGAATATCAGTGAGAAGAACATGGTGAGTGATATCAATAATACTAATGATGATGATGACAGTCATCTGGGCACATGTTAGACCCTGACCCTATCTTCAGTGAAGTTCTGAATCTTGCCCAACCAACCAACTGAAGTTCAGGAATGGTAAAATGATAAATTTAATTATCTCTTTAATTCTCTGTGTTCTTTTCCCACCCTACATCTGTAGTACAGTCTCACCCTCATAATCTATTTACCTTCACACCTTACATCTATACCAGTGTCTCACCCTCCTACTCTATTACCTTCTCACCCTACAACTTGTACTACTGTCTCACCCTTCTTATCTATTACTTTCTCACCTTACAACTGTATTACTGTCTCACCATTTTTATCTATTACCTTCTCACACTACAACTGCACTACTATCTCACCCTCCTACTCTTTTACCTTCTCACCTTACAAATGGTCTACTGTCTCACCTTCCTAATCTATTAGCCCTGTGAGGTCCGGGTTAGAATTGATGTTCAGTAACCCACGATTATCGTAAGAGGCGACTAACGGGATCGGGTGGTCAGGCATACTGCCTGGGTTGACATATGTCGTCCTATCCTACTTGCGTAGACCAATGTTCATGCTGTTGATCCCTGGATTGTCTGGTCCAGACTCGATTATTTACAGACTGCCGCCATATAGCTGGAATATTGCTGAGTGCGGCGTGAAACTAAACTCACTCTACCTCTCTCCTAATCTATTACTGCCTCACCTTCCAACTGAACTGCTGTCTCACCTTCCTACCTTCATCTCCTTCTCACCTTACAACTGTACTACCGTCTCACCCTTTTTATCTAGTACCTTCTCACCCTACTACTGTATTGTTTCGTGTCCTATGATTTACAATTTCTTGTCAGTGATTGATTATGACATGATCATGATTGTGTGTCCGCAGAAACAGCCCAAATATCAGCCCACCACTGTGACAGCCAGCATGAAATGGTCCAGTCCTACACCGTCTTTCCATGAAGATGCTGAGAGACTGGTGGAGAAGGTTGGGAAGCCCATGGATGTTGAGGAGGAGTATGTGGCCAAGATCGACTCCAACTGTACTGTCCCGAATGGGTGAGTTGACTGACAGGGTTCATTAAAAATCCCCAGTTGTAGTATAAATGTTGGAGAATTTTAACTGTGTGAAAGATTAAGAAGACAGCGGTCACAAGAGTGGATGAAGAGGTTTTGAGGATTGAGGTCAGCAAAATGATTGAGAGAAAGGAGGCCAGTAAAAGGGTTTGCAATTAGACAAGGAGTTAACATTTCTGGAGAAAGGAAGTTTAGAAAGTAAAAGATGACCATGGTTTCCAATTCTTTTGTTTTCAGGACACTGGAGAAGGATGAGGAACAGGACCTGCTCTATGATGTCCTCCTTACCAAAGTTGACATCAACTTGGGCGTGAATGGACTGTACAACTTTTACAAGATTCAGGTAATTTACCAGGGCGGGCACTATTGTTTGCCTAGGGCAAAGCTGACCTTTGTATTACTCTTTAACTTAAACCTTGGTGTAGAGTTTTAACTACAAAGCTCTTGTTTAGGTCATGTCATCTGAACCTCAGCCAGTTTATTTTCTTTTTTCAGCTTGTTCATCAACCGGACAAGGACCAGTTCATCCTGTTTACACGATGGGGTCGTATCGGGGACCGCGGACAGTACCAGAACACCCTGTACCAAGTGAAGGAAGAGGCTGTCAAAGATTTCTGTAAAATATTCTATGCCAAGACTGGGAACAAGTGGACAGATGTTAAAAAGTAATGATTTGCCGCTTTATACTTCAAAATGTCTTATGCATATCCATGCTACCTAAACTAATTGTGCAAGATATTTGTTGTTTTTTTAAAAAAAGATCATGAAACAGAACGGCTAGTTTATTGTTTGCACAACTGTAGGAAAGACATATTCTTGAGGAAAGCACCACTATTCACATTGAAGAGTTGCGTCCTTTGATGGAATCTTTGGAGTTAACCTGCTAAGATGTTTTGTTAGCACCCACAAACCCTTTATTTGCAGTTTTACCTATGTGGTAAATGTCTTGAAAACTTAAATCCTCTAATGAAAACTTAAATCCTCTGATATGACTGAAATACTGTTCAGATCAGTGAGCTGATAATGAAGATGAAGGGGAAGTAACAACTGATAAAGTAGATCACATTCATTGGTTTTGGGTACTGCAGTTTTCTTTGGAGTTGCATCCCTAGCTGCCAGGATCTGCTGATTGTATTGTGAATCCCCGTGAAAAAGACCCTCAGTTTGTCTTCGTCTTGCCCAAAGAGTAATATATCGAATGGGGGTTCTGGACCACCATGTCCTGAATTCAGGATGAAGTTCAGGATAGTTCAGGATAGTTTTGCCAAATGACGAGCGAACACTTTAACCAGTAGATTACACCAGCGCCTCAGCTTACAATATGTGATAGCACTGTTAACTTAGCTGAGAAAAAGAAACTGGCAACTAATTCTCTGTTACAATGTTTTTTAGTTTTGAGAACAAACCGAGGGAATGTCACATCGTTCACAACAAGGATAGACGTCAAGGCCCCACTCGGACAGACATTGAATTCAGAAACAAGTCAACCATGAAATCCAAGCTGCCCTACCATGTCAGAAATCTTGTGGAGAAGCTGGTGAGAAACCTTATATGATTGAATTCATTAATTTCTCACATGATTATGTTCTGTAAGTTAATGTCTTGTGAGCTATTATGTTAAGGTTGTTGGTTTCTGTGGGATTTTCTTTTAAATATTGTGATTGAAAATATATCAAAAGATACATTAAACTGTGAAATGCAAAAAAAATAGAAATCAATTAATCTTAAATAAGATGAAATTCACTATGATGTTTTGTGGTGTGGAAAAATAATATCATGCATCCAGTTTTATTTCTCTTTTGATTTGCTGAATGTCAGCAGACGCATCACTTTAAAATAGATGAAAAAAGGAATGTGGTATTTAGTTTGAAATTTGAGTTACAATAAAAACATTTCAATTTGATATCTAAATAAATGCAAAATATATGGGGATCCATCATGTGCTGATTAATGATATCTGCTAGTCTATCTGTTGAAGTATTTCTCAAATCTTTATTATTTAATGTTACTATACAAATAAATAGGATAATAAATGGTGCCATTTTTCATTTTATTGCATATTGCATTTGATGCAGTTATTCAGGTTTTACCATAGAGGCATTCAGGAAAATCCCTCAAAAGTAGAAGAAATAGAATTTGTAAATAGCTTTAGAAATAATTTACCAGTATATGGATACCAATTGTATTTGTATGAAAATAGTTCAGATTCGTACAAACAGCCCTGTGTGTGCGTGCATGAACACTCTCACAATAAGAACATGCAAATCTGCATGTGCACTCTATGTAAGAACACCACTGCCCCATTTCACATTGCCCTTGATCAATGGCACATGCATATTGATTGTGTGAGGCATGAATGTTGCCAAGATATGAAGATCTGAGCAATGCCCTTCTTACTCTCAGACCAATGTCACGTCTCTGAAGGAAGCTCTAAGCAAGGAACCAATGGATACCAGCATCATGCCGTTTGGATGTATGCAGAGAGACAAGCTTCTCAATGCAAGGTCACTGCTCCAGAAGATAAGGTAAGTTTGTAACGCAATAAAAAAATATTCTAAGTGTTTTACATCTCCATGATCAGTGTAGCATAAACCAACAAAATGTCATGGCATTGACACTTTCTTAGGATGATTTGGTCCAGTAAGTTGAGTCCACTTAGATGAATCATGTGTTGAGGCATTCGGACAAGACTGGTTACATGTTGTCATGCGAGTCAGACTTCCTCGGGTACATTTCTTCCTGTAAGCTTTCATGGTTCAGTCCAGTTAGACGGATCGAATGTTTGGATCATTTGGGCAAGGCTAGTTGCATGTTGTTATAATTAGACTTCCTCAGGAGGATTTGTTCAAGTAAGCGATGGTAGTTGGGTTCACTAAGATGGATTGAGTGATCGGGCATTTGCACAAATCTTGTCATCATATCCAGTATTGAGGATAACTCACATTGGTTAGCTTAGTCCAAACTTGCCTTCAATACTGCAGTCAGTAATAATGGTTCACTTAAATACCTTCATTGATAGGCTTGCATTGGATTAATTCACTTAAAATGCCAAAACATTTCGATTATTAAGCAGGACAAAGATGCATACAAAGTACTTACTCCTATAAAGTAACTCGATTTAAGCTGGCTCTCTCATAGATGAATATTTTAGGATGTGCAGATAAGTATTAAATATTAGAGTATGAAATATTGAAATCTGAAAATGTACTTTCTTTATGAATCCTTTTTTGTAGGGTTGTGAATAACAAAGGGGATGACTGGATGCAGGGGGAATTTGGCCATGGTTGGGTTTTTAGGGGTGCGGTTGGGTTTCAGGGTTTGAAGTGAAGGTAGAGGTTTGCCTGTCCTAAGAAATTTAATTGAGTTCATGAAAGACAGGTTATTTAATAATTCATCAAAGCTGTGGCCACCCTGGCCTAACTGCATGTGTTGTGAAGCTTATGCTCTTCTGTTTCAGTGTGTTGGTGGAGGAAGTGGTTGGATATCGAACAGGGTCAGGAAGAGAAGAACAAACTGAGGAGAAGAAGGAGAAATATCAGGCTAACTGTGAAGAGGTAATGATCCAAGTTTGTTTCCATGCTACCATGAACACATGAACACTAATGTTTCAGCAGCGCATAATTATCCCCAAATGGGTTTCAGTGTATTAGATTTGCATCACTTTGTGCTATCCTACCAGTTAATATTCACATGTGATATTACTGAAGTATGTTTCATAAAGGGATTTAATCCAAACCACTCACTCACTAATTATCCTTGCAGATAGCCAAACTCAGCAGTGAGTACTATCAAGTTATACCGCAGGTTGGTTTTGCTTACGAGAAGATTAGGCCACTCGACCAACTCAATGATCTGAAGAAACAGATCCGTCTTGTGTCCTACCTCCTGGACTATGAAGTAGCCAGCAAGATGCTCCTGGGTGCCATGTACAGAGAGAAAGGTGAGGGTCGTTGCGTGTACAGTAAATTTGTACTGGGGCAATATTCACAAAGCATTCGGATCACTGCGTCATTTAAAGCCTATGTTAAGGCATAGTTTTGATAACTCGTAACGTTTCGAACGTTTTGTTGATCAGAACACTGCACATGTTCTCCAAGCCATCAGTCGTATTTTGTGTGAATGCCATAATAGGCTTCCAAAAACCAGGGGGATGGAAAAAATTAAAAAGCAGAAACTAGTTTTTGCAAGTTTTCTGTTGTATGTGAAAGATATGTGGCAGATTTAATATCAAGAGGTTGTTATCAAGTAAGAGTCACAACTATTCTGCTTCTCTATAATGCAAAATTATGTGATTGACAGTATTGACACACCTCCTTGACACACAATACATTGTGAAGTTTGACAATTGTGCAATTTAATATATACAATGCAATGGGTACTCTGTTGATTTTAGAAGTGAACCCTCTGGACTATGTGTATCTGTCTGTGGGATGTAAGTTACAACTGTTGTCTGAAGATGTCGTAGAGTCGCAGTACATCCTCCGCTATATCAACAACTCAGGTAAGGAGTGAGTGCTGTTACTGTCACCATAGGATAGTATTAGTTCTCTGTACATAATATTTGCTACATCAACAGCTTATCAAAGAGCCCTCTGAAATTTGTGGGATGTATCGGCCTGTGTCAGAAAACACAGTACAATGATATATGGTGTAATTTATTTTAAAGTTGTGTAAATGTCAAGGCCACGTGTTGTAGCTGGAGGCCTAGTACCTGGTGTGACAAACCCATGTATTATGTACATCATGATGTTACATCATCTGGACAGTCGTCTGATGTTGGTGAAGTATTCCTCTGGCGTTGACATTTGAAAGATTCATATTAATTTTCTCAATTATATTGACAGTCTGATATATACTCTTAAAGTAGGGAAACCTGAGCTTTCAATTTGGATAGGAAGTATAAGCGTTAGCACACTTTTCAAAGACACACATCTTATGAACGCACCACCATTTCTCGCTATCACAACGTATGGGATGCATGTGCACAACGCAGTAGCCCCAGACACGTGCATGGGGTGTCATTCTTGATTTTGGCGGCTTTCAAGAAGGTCGATAAATCACTGTAGACCAATAATTTTAACAATCATCTTGCATCACACAGTTGTTAGTGTTTGTTTCTAGCTGTTTATTTTTGTTTGAAAATGAAAATCGTACACATGCAAATTTCTCGTCATACACCAATCATCTTTCAAGAGCGATTACTGTACAAACAACTCTGGTGCATGGACATGCACTCTCAAAACATTCATTATTATCATAATCAGCATTGATTGACTCCGATATATCTGCCAATTTTTTAAATTGTAAATTAAAAATGAAGTTCCCTACATTTTGGACGAGTATATTTACAATGAAAACATGCTTGGAGCTGTAAAATTATTGATGATAATTCCTTGTTAGTGAATACTGACACAGCTTACTTTCTGTATTTACTTGATGGAATATGCTGCTTAGTCCCATAGGGATTAAAGTGTTTGCTTCTTCAATTCGAAGCCCCAGGTTCGATTCTCCACATAGTATAATGTGCGAACCCCATTTCTGGTGTCCCCCGCTGTAATATTGCTAAAAGCAGCGTAAGACTCAACTCACTCGCTCACTACTCCTTTCCTTAGCTCAGCTGTTATTATCCAAATCCTCAACATAATGTTCATCATTTTGATTCACTATTTCAGTGGACTTCGCAGAGGTGGAAGCCATCTACAGAGTGTCCATTCCAGGGCAACAGGAACGGATGGACAAGAAGAACTTGGACAATCATCGCCTCCTCTGGCATGGCACTGGCGTCGCCAACCTCCTCAGTATCCTCCACATGGGTCTGGTGATTGCCCCTCCAGATGCACCAACTACAGGTCGTCTGTATGGCAAGGTTAGTGTTAGGAAGCTATCACAAAGGATAGTATTCCATAATAATGTGACAGGATCAGACCGTTTTACTGCTTGGCAGCTATCACAAGGGATAGTATTTCATAATAATTTGACAGGGTCAGACAAGGGAAGGTCCAGTTGTTTTACTGCTGGGTAGCTATCACAAGGGATAGTATTTCGTAATAATTTGACAGGGTCAGACAAGGGAAGGTCCAGTTGTCTTCGTGCTGGGTATCTATCACAAATGATAGTATTTCATAATAATTTGACAGGGTCAGACAAGGGAAGGTCCAGTTGTCTTCGTGCAGGGTATCTATCACAATTGATAGTATTTCATAATAATTTGACAGGATCAGCCAAAGGGAAGGTCCACTTGTTTTACCGCTGGGCAGCTATCACAAGTGATAGTATTTCATAATAATTTGACAGGGTCAGACAAGGAAAGGTCCAGCTGTTTTACTGCTTGGTAGCTATCACAAGAAATAGTATTTCATAATAATTTGATAGGGTCAGACAAGGAAAGGTCCAGTTGTCTTAGTGCTGGGTAGCTATCACAAGTAATAGTATTTCATAATAATTTGACAGGGTCAGACAAGGAAAGGTCCAGTTGTCTTAGTGCTGGGCAGCTATCACAAGGGATAGCATTCCATAATAATTTGACAGGATCAGACAAGCGAAGGTGAAGTTGTCTTGAATGAATGTTTTGAACGAATAATTGGTGAACTTTGTAGGACAATGGCTCATTGTTAGGCCTGGCTATCAATATAAATTGTAGAGATCAATAATCTTGAATTAAATGTTGTAAATACTGTAAAAGTAACTTTGGCCCAAGATGCATAAAAAATCTGAACGTTGAATTGACTCAGAACATACATGACATGATAAATAATGATAATAATTTTGTTTAATGTTGCTGCGAGCATTATTTCAGCTGTATCACACCAGACAATCCAGTGATTGACAATATGGGCACTGATGACGTTATTGAGATATGATACACAACCGTCCAAGTCAATGTTGATGACCACTAAATCCATTAAGTTGCCTTGACTGCACGTTTGTACCAAGAACATGAACTTTGACAAGATTTTTGCCATCATTGCAGGGTATCTACTTCTCTGACACATTTGCAGCGAGTGCGTTAAAGTGCAGCAGGAAGAGCAAGACACTCTTCATGTTGTTGGCCGAGGTAAAGGACAAGATTTACATTACAATCCCCAAACGTTTCTTCATCTCACGTGAAATGACAATACTTTTAAGAATTTATTCCAGGCACATTCCAGTATTCGTTTGCCTTCAGATTTATATAATTTGAATAATGTTCTGTGCAGGGTATGATTTCTGAATTTTCAGGTATAAGCTTTATTAAGTTATTAGTTTCACAGTGACCGGCTCAATGAAGAGGTTTCCCAAGATTTTGTGCTGAGACTGGATATTTTTTCAGCTATATATTTTTGTGAATCTAGTCAATAAACCAAAATATACTTGTTGAAAATAAAAAAGCATCTTCAATTTATGTATTTTTGTGGCAGACAACTGCTTTCAACAGTCTGAAGAGTTGTTGTTTTTTCCAAGCTATTTCCATCACAAGATATTTGTTTTGGAACATTAAATGGTTGATTGTTTTAATCCCCTACATATTTCCAATTTTTGTCTTGTACAGGTTGGACTTGGCAATCAAAGGGTGATTGTCAATGGGAATGCAAAAGACATTGATAAACCGCAGAAAGGATTTGACAGCGTCCACATTGTTGGGAAATACAGGCCATCAGAAATGTATGATGTCAGTTTACCAACAGGTATGTATGACACCTGACGTTGTCATGGCTATCTGTATATTTAAATCTGTATATGTATAGTTTTGTAACGATTCACTGAACATTAAGTAGACCACTATGCTCTAGCCCCAAGTATTGTCTTACTGGATTAAAATACCAAAACAAAATGTGTCAATATGTGAGGGATTATTTATTATTAGGGAATATCAGGAAACATGTTTAATTCAGGAATATATGTATGATAAGTAAATATCAGCGGATATATGTGAACAATAAAGTTTAGATAACATGTCCGTGAAGATCAGGAAATGTGCATTATCACTGAAGATATGAGAATGTGCTTAATCAACGAAGGTCAGGGAATGTGTTTAATCAAAGAAGATAAGGGAATCTGTATTATATATGGATATCAGGGAACAAGGATTGTCCGTGAAGGTCAGGGAATATGTTTGAATGTGTATATTTAATGAAAATAAGGTATCATGAGAATTAATGAATATCAATGTTTATCCAGATAGTGTTTATTACCAGAGAAAACCAGGATATATCTGTGATGTCTTTAATGCGGGAACACTTGAAAAATGCACTTATTATGTATAGACTAACTTTTATCATATCACAAAGCATTTGATAATCATGCTGTGCATGGTAATGAGCCAGTCGCCAACAAAATGCAATTTCAAACTTCAATATGGCATCAATGTATTTACGGACCTGGCAAGTATGTTTTCCCTGGAAAATAAATCTTAGATGCTTGTTCCCCCCCCC
>VKKT01012111.1:5385-20020 GCA_008038995.1 Haliotis laevigata | reverse complement strand
ATGTATGGTTGCATACAAAGAGCTGTTTTAGACTTCCTCGTTAAAACGGGTAAGTATGATGTTATTTAACTGAACAAAAATATGACAGTTTGTTAAGTGTTGGGCGCATATAGGCCTTTTCAGACCCGAGGTCGCCCTAAAACCTAATATACATACATACATCAGGATAAGTATAAAATATGGATTTTTATCATAAAAATTACATATTGATTCATGACAACTACTCTATCAATAACAAAATTAGGACTAACTAAATTAGATCATAACATCATGTTTAACACTAGAAGACTCTGATTTTATTATGCTAGCTGTATTGGCATATGCAGCAAATTGCATTGTCTTCAAGAGTTACCTGGTGTATTCTGTATTGAATACATTTGTCACATCCTGGGCACAGACTTGAATGGAAAATAATTTTCCAATTTTTCTTTATTCAGAGGATGAGGACAGTCAGAGCTGTCGAAGCAAACAGTCCTCAACACCGATAACATATGAAGATGTTTGCCTCACAGTATTACAGAAATGTGTGTTCCTGCTGTTGGGAGTGAGGTCCTTTTCAGGTAAGGAACTCATGTAGTATGATAAGGTATAATCTCAGCTGCAGATGTTGGCGTAAATACTCCACCAAAATGGTAAACATCAGAGACTTGTATCACTTCTGGTTTCATCACACATCAAGCTGACATTCGCTCATCAACTTCAAAGTTCTGTTCAACATGGCAGTGAACCAAATATTCTTATGTCTTAAACTTTCAGAAAGGTTTTGTATTTAATACATGATGACACAAAGACTAAACCCATGAAGATCTGGGTTAGAATTTGTCTTCAGCAACCAATGCTTGTCATAAGAGGCGACTTATTGTGACTTGGTTGACGCTTGTTAGTGTATCCCACCGGCATAGATCATTATATGAATCACCATCACATGGCCCTAATATTGCTATGTACAGTGTTAAACCACAAACAAACACAATGACTGGTAATTCATGGGTTGTTGTTTCCAGATGAGTCCGACCACCTGACTCAGTCACAGCCACAGTCAGTAGCTGCAAGACAGGAGAGCCTAGAAGAAATATCAGGTGAATCTGTGTTTCTACTGCATCATGTTTTCTATGATAAGCTATGGACAGTTTTGTGACCCAGCAGGCTTATAGTGACATTTGGACGTTGTAGTATTGATCTTGTATATTATCCAGTGCAACATTTCTGTGCAGATGGTCAATTCTCTTCAATTCGCAAAATTCTCACATTACTCATTTGTCCAATGTTCAAGTCTGTGCTGTTTTTGTTTTGTTCAGACAGTGCATCAGAAAAGAATACCTTGCACTCTCCTGGGCGTCGAGTGACTAGAAGAGGAAGCTTCCCAGAGATTGCCTCTAGTGAGACTCAGGTAATCAATTCAGGATTTGAGTAACTATGGGAATATCTTGTCACTATCCATTACCTAGCTCCCTATTGCTGGGGAAGATGCCAGTATGATTGTTTGTAAAATGTTTGACTTTGTTGCAGGAGGAGCTATCACTGAGAGTACGAGACAGAGATGGAACAGCAACACCCAACTTCAACACAACCAAAAGTAGGTGACTTGATGGAAGAATGTCTTTTATTTATTCATATCAACTTGCTTTGAGAGCAAACAGCTACACAAACAGCAATTGTTTTCACATTCCTCCATACACACTGTTTTAGATAAGTTTTGATGACATGCTCATTACAGTATGATTTGTTTTATCTTGACACCAAAGCTTTGAGAAAGCTGTACAGGTAGAAGGTAGTTTTGATGAAAAGGTATGTGATAGCAGCATTTGTAAGTGAAATTTACAACTGACCACGCCTTTACATGTACTTATCTACTTTATGGTTGGGGCTTCAGAAGATGTGTAAATATGCATTTGAATCATAGAGCAAAGTTTGACATCTGTTGCATGTTCAGGCAGGAATGTAGGATCTCTGCAGAAAGTCAAGGAGACGCTGAGGCGTATGCGATGGCGGCGGGAGAGACTGGAGGACTTGAAATCATCTGGTCGTCATATCTCACTGGTCTCTCTACACCGAGACATCACAGAAGAGATTGGCAAGTTTGTGTGTGGAGAGGAGCTAGCATCTTCTGCCAATAAGCAGGAAACAGAACCAGCAGCTCTCAGTGTCAGTATCTCAGTGTTGGGGCAGGCTATGGATCTTCAGCAGAACAGAGCCGAAGTAAGGTTCACAATGAATGCTATTTTTCTAAATATCATTTACAAGTTGGAATTTGTATCTTGTGTCATAACAACTGAACTAGATAAACATTTAATAAGGGACAGTTTAAATAAACAATTTCATCACATTTTTCAGATACAGGTAACAAAATATTCATCAGATTCTCATGTATGTTGTCTGGTGTTCAGACCCAGTGTTTGATTGGAAAACTGGGACTAATGTACTATCCTTATCTGTTAGTTAAAAGATGGAATGTGAAAGACCTGGGGAGCAGTAGTCAGCTGAAACACTAGGTCCTCTTATTTTTGTGACTTTGTGAGAGGGTTGAAGTTCAATGAAGGTATTTTGGACCTGTCTGATAAAGCCTGTTATCTGCCTTCTTTTAGTCTCGGCTGTACGCACTGAACCAGGTTGTAGAATTACTATCTACCGGGAAGGAGAAGTATGAGAACCTCACCTCAGACAGTTCCTCCACCACCACTCTCCTCAACTCAGCCCATCTGCAGCTGCTGGCTGGCTGCTTCGGCCTCCTCGTCCTGCCAGCCGAGGGTCTGAACACCAGTACTCAACTCTACCACTACCAGGTGACTTCCACCATCCATTCTGCATATAGTGTACTACTGATGATAGTAACAACACTGAACATATTTAAAATTCACCAAATACTCACCATGATGTATACTGAAGGTACTCCATAATTAGCCTGGTCAATATGTCAGTGTGCACTCAATTATTCTCAGCTTCCTTGGAAGTATACATACTAAGCTCCAGCTAGAAGATTAACAGTTACATTGTCATGCGATGATGTGTGATGTGTTATTTAACTATGTGATGTTGAATGATATTAATATTTGAATATTTAAAACTCTGGCTTCTTATTGTGCAGGATGGTATTAAAGTAGCCCGCTCACAGACACAGCAGGAGATACAGCTGGCTGTCCATCGGATCTATGAAGCTCTTGTAGCATCTCTCATAGACACATACAAGTCTGAGGTTTTAGGGGAGGGTGAGCATGCCTTTATCTACAGGTCATCTGTAGCTAGAGTACTGTGAATCTTTTTTCAGGATTTCAGATTTGATTCGTCAGATTATGTAATTGATATGTTAGATATTCAGATGAGTAATAAAGCACACAGACAATGATCCATTAACTTTTATGGACACTTCAGTTGAGTAACATTTAACATCTACTATCATGCATTTCAAAAGTACATATATTGCGTCTCACAGTACCTACTGTTGGTTGATATGTTGAACCTGTGTGTTCTCCAGCCACCAAGAACCATCTACTCCTGTCCACTATTCTGGCCCTCAGTGTCAAGTACAAGCCTGTGGATGTGTCACTAGCTGTGTCATGTGGCCTGCTGCCAATGTTGTTCCAGCTGTGTCAGAACTCTGTGTCCCTCCCCAACACTCTTCCGCCATTACAGCGGTGCCTGGAGTCCACTCACCTGGGAGCCATACTGCAGGTGTCAAGTCTCAGGCTGCTACAGATCATAGCAGTCACCACAGGGTGGGTAGTATGTCATCATAACTAGACATGTCTACAGCAAGGAAGGAAGCTATACTGTGGAAACGACATTGATATGTATCTAATGAGATATACATTTAGCACAGTTTGTGCAGAAGCATATCACAGTTTTACCTAAACTTTAATCACTTCTTTAGGCCCAAACTGTGTTTGAAATTGAAAGGAATCCCAGAGTCCTTGGTGAAGTATTTGAATTGTCTCTTGACAACCTATCATCTGTCATTCTTGTCATTACAGTTTTGACAAGACGCAGACTCTCATGGATGATTTCAAACAGAAGTTTTGAAATGTGACTTCTTTACTGTAGTTATTTTTATAAAAAAAATTCGTTCCTTTTGTGTGGTAACTTTTCAATATAAGATGGTTGTATCGCTATAATATCTGGACATACTGTTTTCCAGTACCTATGCTGACCGACTGAGTGTGGGGGTGATTCAGGCCATCATAGAGCTCCTGTGGAAGCACCTGCAGAAACTGCTCTACATAGCTTGCCCTGACCTGGACACAGGGGATGGTTGTGCTGCAGGTGAGGAACCTCTGCATAATGTACTGTATAGTATATGTACTATGATTGTGGTATAATAGATTCCCATAATGTGCTGAAGCTCTAATTGAGTAATAGAGTATATGCTGAAAATATGATATGATGATGATGTGAGGTGAGTGAAATGGGGTTTGGCTACTTTGAACAGTATTTCAGTCTGTGAGGCAGAGTGAAATGCCTTTTACCACAGATGCTTACACTCGTGAAATCTACAATCACTGTTGACAGACTCAAGGAATATAATCTGTTTGAATCTGATTCACACTATTCTGCAGATCCGAATGAACACAAGTCTTTACAGCAAATTACACCTTTTTAGACACTCATGCTTCTGAAACTGGGATGTACTTAAATAATCATTACATGGACAGAGATAAATATTATATTCCAAAAGGGGAATACATTGCAAATTAACGTATCTGTTTGTTATTTTATTCATATGGTAGATTATATTTTGTCCTGCACAGATGATAGTGAGAATGAGGAAACATCATCCCAGACTGCTGTAGGAGACTTCCTGGTGTTTCTGAGACGTGTTGCAGTCTCCAAGCCCATCCAGCAGAGACTTGCCAGCACCCGATGGGTGGATGCTCTGCTGAACATAGCTAGTGGGACAGATGACAGAGGTGTGATGCATGTCATGAGCTTCGTCAACTGGAATAACATATTCATAAGATGGCAACACTGTTCATTTGCATAAGTTTCTCAGTGTACAAGCGGAGGATAACTTTGGAACATAAATCATTTTAATGTCATTAGGTCAGGTCCTGCTATGTAAGTGTCAAGACTTTCCAATGACCACTTTTATGATCATGCCACTAATGGTGAGAATTAAATACAGCTTACCTCTGTGATATCAACTTGAAGGGGACAACACATTGCAGGTTTTGTCTATCATGACATGTAACATGAAGCTGCTGATAATGCACTCTGATTCCGATTCCGGAGGGTACACGGCAAGCTCTGTGTAGAGGTTTGTGGATAAGGAAACATCCCCATAGTTCCGCACCAAATGTCACCTTYTGGAAAATATCTGTACACACAATAAGCATAAGTGATGGTGATAAAAATGACAGCACTAAATACTTAAAATTGTGGCCAGTTTTAATTACTGGTTGGATGTGCTTTTGAAAAACAAACGTCTTACACTATTTCATCCAATCACAGCTGTCACATGTCTCTGTCTCTCTTGACTTGTTTACATACGGGTCTCGCGCAGGGAGCATGTGATACTGATATAAGTGTAATGGAACCCATATGTTCGTCGCTGTAATCAGTGGGCATGATGTGTTGCAGGAATGCCATACTTCAGCAATCTAAGGACACGCCTCCTTGCTCTCATCCTGTTGGAGGCTGTGTTGCCAGCCACAGGTGGGGTGGACACAGAATACAAGGACAAGGTCAGTCACACTCGTAACTGAAATTACTGACTTCTTTACTGTGGTTTGGCTGTGCAAGACTTGATTATAAATGACTGCCATTGCATAGCTACAATATTGCTGGCTGTAGCATGAATCAACTGGCAAATACATTCTCATAAGATTAGTTTGTTTGTTTGATGTTTACTGCCGCAGCTATATGACAACAGCCTGGAAATAATTCAGTCTGAACAAGAAAATCTGTTGATCTGCAGCTGTCATAAGTGAGTTTTGTGACCGTGCTGATTGTCTGTCATTATGCTGACAATGTAGATCATTATTTTTCCTTATCCTGACTCATGCTAAAGGCTTGTCTCCTTCTTCTTGCGAATGATAGTGGAACACTTGAAATCCCTTGAAGTTCCCTTCTAAAAAGCGGACACAATATCATCACTCACCCATGAGTAGTCTCCCTTGCCTCCTTTGGTGCCCTTTTGTATGACATGACCAGCCATGTTTGTCACTCTCTCCTTCTTCACCCTTGAGGACGGTTGTGAGAGCACCTGGGTCCCTATACGGCACATATCCTTTTCTATTTTTGACCTTTACATCAAAATTATTGCTGTATTGGCTTTTAGGATTGTATTCTACTATATGGTTTGATATTTGATCTAAATTACATGTTATTTGACATGTTTTTTCATCGTGTTTACATTTGATGAAAACTTGTGTTCGTTGTAGGTACCAGTTATCTGCAGCTGACCCACATTTATTATGTCCTGATTGCACTACTTCATGTTCTTTCAGCTCTTGCTGTAAACATTGTCTGAATTTAACTTCTTTTGAATTTGATAACTACCTTTTTTCCATTCATAGACGTGCAATGGACTGGGTAAGAAGGTATTCACAAGTCATGTCTAAATCGAGTGATYGCGCTGATAAYCGTGTGTTAACTACTGCTGCCGATGTTCATAATTCCAGTGAATTGCCGAGCGTTTTACGGGGGCAGGTCGCTGTTCCAGTGATGAACTGTGGAGCCAATAAGAGATCGTTGTCAACGGAGCTGACCTCTTTGGAGATGAGTGAGTTAATATTTAACGTCACATCGGCAATATCTCAGCCATATCGTGACGATCTTTGCAGATGAAGAAGACTAGATCGTCTTCAATGCAGCAGAAGAAGGCTACTACCCCTAAGACTTCGTCGAAGTCTCTACACAGCTCTACGCAGAAGACGAGAGCCTTCTCTGCCAAGATTTTACCTCCGGAAGAAGCAGACGTGTATGATGATCCCACCATCCTCATTCCTGAAGTCATAGTCATCAGCAAGAAAACGAAGCCTGCTTCTACAGCTACATCGGCAACTTTATCAGCGCAGACATTGACAGAAGACCTTCTATCAACGCAGACATCGGGTACCAGAGATAGCAGCAGCGTTAACTCTTCACAAGTGCAGTGTGCCTTAGAAGACGCCTCATCATTGTCAGAAGCATCAACAAGTCTGCAGCAGTCTCTTCAGACATCGCAGAACTTCAACCCAGGGCTGTTTATGCAACAGTTTACAGACCAGATGATGTCGATGATGGATCGTCACTTCGCGCAGGAGATGCTGCTACGAAGACCACTACGATGTCTACTAGCCTACGTGAAGATTCAGCAGTCTCTCCAACACACTTGGAAGAAGAGGGAAGCCTGTGTGAAGGCTCACGCACCCGACGATCTTCCACATCTGAAGTTAGGAGCCTGGACAACGCTTCCAACATCAGCTCAGCCTTAGATGTCCCTGAAGGAGCTGCTAAGAATTCTCCCCGCAGAAACAGATCGAAGCGTTCTCCCGAACCCTACAGACGTCATAGTTAAGGATCGTCATCACCATCGGACTCAGACGCACATCGAGAACCTGCACGCAGGCACTCCACATCTTACAGAAGGGAAACTACGTCTAAGAATCAACCTTCACGAAGGCCTAGAGAGAGATCTCAAGACTCCAGGAAGGATCCACGATCACATCGGCACGCAGAGACTCATATTCTCCAATACGGAAGTAACTTCATGGACTGCTAATGGCCAGGACCTAGCATCACCTTCCAAGGACACAGATGAAGCGTTTACATACAAGATGTCCAACAATGATTTTGACACATTCACATTTCCGCCTATTGACCTGATCTCCCAAGTACGGGACAGTCTCAGCTCAGCCTTTGATAAGGCTACCAAGTTCCAGAATCAGCATATCCCGACATTCAACGCCAGGAAATTCCCCTTACATCACATGGAACCCTTCCTGAAGGCACCAGAGATTGATGAGGACTACAAGGTCATCAACGACTCCCGCTACAAGATAGAGGACAAGAAGCTAGCACAACTGGATACGACTACTAGACGTACCTTCTTCAGACTATCCAGGTCTAGGGCTATCAAAGAAGAACTCATCTCAAAGTTCAAGAACTCCACCGCCGAAGATGACTTGATGATAATATTCTGCTTTACTGACTCAGAAAAAGGACCAGCAGTTTATGTCGGAGCATCTAGCATCTACATCAGCGGGCCTGACTCTCCTGACTAGGCAAGGATTATTGTCATCGTGCACCTGGAGTGAGCGGTTCACCAAGTCCTTATACAGAGTCTCATGGTGAGCATCATCCATCTTCGGAGGAGGAATTGAAGAAGTCGCCAGAGAGGTTACACACAAATCAAGGGAGGTCATGATGATAAAGTCCATAGATACCTCGCCAGACGTCCCAGCACTACTCCAACAAATCTAAGTTTGCAGGAGTCCAGAGAGCCAGAGAAAAGAAGTATTCCAACTTGAGAGGAGGAAGAAATTCTTGTTGTCGCCCAACCAGAGCCCCCAGAAGTAACTTCGTAAGAGGCCGAGCACCCAGGGGTGCCAAGGGAACCAAACGCTGAAGGACACGTTTCACCCCAGCCGTTCCTGTACAACCTTCGACAGTGGGTGGACATCTTCAACGGTACTGGGAGAATTGGGGAATACTACAGGACGACTAAGTATCCAAGATACTACGCAGAGGATACAAGCAACCTGCTGGCCTTTAACTACGCAGCCGACCAGACAGAGAAACTGGACGACGCAATCAAGACGACGCAATCAAGACTCTACTCTTGAAAGATGCAGTAGAAGAGATAAATCAAGATCACATTACGCCCCGGTTTTTACTCCCCAATTTTCCTGGTACAGAAGAAACATTCTAAGGAGAAGTTTCGGCTCATCTACAAAATGAGGAAGTTCAACAAGGAGTATCTCCTCAGACCAGCAAAATTCAAGGTGATACATCTTCCTCAGCTCCGACATCTCGTTCGTCCATCAGACTACCTCGCCAGTATAGATCTACAAGACTCAAGGAAATACCTAAGATTCCTTTTCAATGGACATCACTTCCAGTGGAAGGTTCTACCATTAGGAATATCGTCGGCCCCCTGGTTGTTTACTCGAGTGACCAAGCCCATCATCACATATCTACATCTACAGACGAAAATTCAAGCGCCTATTCATCCCCATTTTCACTGAGACACTCACGGAAGTCTCACAGACAACGATATCGATATGGATGAGAGCCGTTATACTAATTGCCTATAAAGCAGCAGCACTTGAGCCTCCGCGAGCCTCCAATCAGAAGTCAGAGCCCTGGCGTCTACACTTGCTCTGCATGGAAACTGCTCGATTACAACAATAATGGAGGGCTGCTTTTGGAAATTGGACACAGTGTTTGCCAACCACTACCTCAGAGACATTGCCACCTAAGACGTCTCAGGCATTCACCAGTTTAGGAGAAAAATCTCACCCTTTTATCACATGACTTGTGAAAACCAACGCTCTGGAGAGCAAATGGTTAAAGTCCATGCACACGTCTAGAACAGGCTAGCATGAGTGATAGACCCTGTACTTGTATAGGACATACTCGTACATGAAGAAGGGTCACATCTCCACTTGATGCATGCATCAAGAGATGGAGTTGCAATAGATGACTAATGGAACATTAGTATATCTAAAATCCACACGGAAATGTCAGGAGAAGTTTCAGAAGAAATCTGACAAGTTGGGGTTTCCCACCCCTACCCCCCATCAGAGGAAGTTGAAAGAACAGAATCATCAGCCAGCTGTGCCATCATAAGTTCCCATGGGGGGGTAATACAGGACGTAAATCAACAACCAGTGAATCCAGGACCTGCCCCACCACCGATTCCGACAGATTCTGCAAGCATTTAGCATGAGTCAGGATAAGGAAAAATATGTAATTTTATATGATATTTTATACTTATCCTGACTCATGAGGTCAGCCTTCCTAACTCCCTCTCAGGGCACTCTGGATTTCCCTGTAAATCCGGGTGTCGGGCATGCATACGGAGAGAGTGACAAACATTGCTTGTCATGAGATACAAAAGGGCGCCAAAGGAGGCAAGGGAGACTACTTGTGGGTGAGTGATGATATTGTGTCCACTTTTTAGAAGAGAACTTCAAGGGATTTTCAAGTGTTCCACTTTCATTCGCAAGAAGGAGACAAGCATAAAATATCAGGATAAGTATAAAATGTCAATTTTAGTCAGAAAATTACATTATCCTGTCATCAACTCTGGTTTGCCAAACCAACTCATGCTATTTTACAGGCCATTGTTAGTTGAGTTAAATAATGTTGATTGAATGTAATACACAGTTCACACATTCACTTAGATTTGGGATTCAATTTTGTTTTGATGATTCAGTAAGTGACTAGTAATGACGGTTACTAGTACTCTATTAGCCTCCTGGTCCTGGATTAAGATATATCGTATCCTGGTTAGCTGATTTTGATTATGATGAAAGGGATTTAATAGTTTCTTCTAGTTTCATCGCCGCATTTTGACCATATGTATACATATATAATATTAAGAATAGTTGACATCTGGAGGTTGAAGGTAAACCACCCACAACATTACATTAACAATACAACTACTTGCTTACCTAATATATACCTTTCTATCATTTGAAGGTTGTGGGGCAGCTGTTTGACAGTCTGTCCAAGAATATGTGGCTGATACCAGTAGCAGAAGCCATGCAGAAGGCACAAGACAGGAAAATGAACCTTTTAAGAAAAATAGAAGCCTTAGAAAACTCTGGTGAAGTGTCTGGTGCCACCAACATTGTAGACTCTATCATGATGCAGGGAGCTTGCTTTGACCCCGAGAAATGTTTGAACAGCAGCGTGGAGGCAGGACATACCCTGGTACATGGAACCGGAGGCAGGGGGTTCGGTATTGGCAGCACAGCTGTCACATCTGGCTGCTATCAGTGGAAGGTAGGATTTTGTTACACACCAAGTGGACGGGGTAATAGTTTATTGTCATTCATAACTTCTGCTGGTGCAATATGGATATATGTTAGAGTTCAGTACACAGATCACACAGTGTTATACAGTGCCTCAATTTGTTGTGAAAAGTCACTTTTTCTGATAATGTAAGGATCTGCTTGTTGTGGGTTGAGATCTGGGATTTGCCCGCATCATGATTGTTGGTCTGTCTGCAATGCACTCACATCTCAACTTTGTATCCTGATCTAAGAATCCTTTTTTTGTTTTTGTCTGTTATGTGATTCTCAAATTTGGAACAAACGGCTTTTGAATAAAGTAACCAAGTCTTATACTTGGTTGTAAATGACTACAATACATGCATGCTTTCTTGGGAAACAACTGTTCATGTTTGTCCATTGTTCTGTTTGTCAGTTTCTGATAGTGAAAGAGAACCGGTGTAATGAGGGTACTTGTGTGGGTGTGTCCAAGTGGCCAGTGCGGGACCATGGTCACCGTACAACATCGGACATGTGGCTGTACAGGGCATACAGTGGCAACCTCTACCACAATGGGGAACAAACACTGACACTACCTAACTTCAGCCAGGGAGATTACATCACTGTCATTCTGGACATGGATGCAAGGACACTTGCATTTGGCAAAAATGGAGATGTAAGTATTTGTGCCAGATGTTTCGAATCTTATTCATGACCAAGGGAATGAATATAGAATGATGTGAATATAATCCATTTTCAGAATATTGACTCTTTAGAATATCCATAGTTTTGATGACTGTACCGTTGGTTGCAGGACCCTAGGATTGCCTTTGAAGACTTGGATGCTGCAGAGCTTTATCCTTGTGTGACCTTCTACAGCAGCAACCCGGGTGAAAAGGTAATATCACATTTAGTATTTCTCTGAGAATAAATTGTTTCATGTATCTGGTACTTTTCTATAATCATTTATATAGTGGTCAGTAGCTATAGAAGGCTTGGGCCTAGATTTTCGAAGCTCTCTTAGCGCTAAGATAGTCGTAAGTTAATGTTAATGTATGGCACTTATGTCTATCTTAGTGCTAAGAGAGCTTCAACTAGGCAAGGAACAAGCGGGATTTTATTCTACGTACTTCCTCGTTCCGAAGAAGGAGGGCATGGTCCGTCCCATTCTCAACCTCAAGGGGTTGAATCGCTAGAGGTTCCATCCTTCAAGATGGAGACACTTCGCTCGGTGATCTCCTCTGTTCAGCCCGGCGATTGGCTTACGTCGATCGAYCTAAAGGATGCGTATCTACATGTGCCAATTCATCCATCATACAAGCAGTACCTCCGGTTCTCTTGCGACGGAATGGGTTACCAATTTACGGTGCTCCCCTTCGGCATATCTACTGCCCCCAGGGTGTTCAACATGTTCATTTTAGTGCCAGCTACCCTCGCAAGGTCGCAAGGAAGGCGTTGTTACTTTTAGTTCGACCCAGGACTTTCTCGGGGTGCGGTTCACGACTCACCCGACCGGGTCACCAGATTACGGGAGATGGTGTTTTCGTTCCTCTCCCAGCCACTGGCACCAGCGTGGACTTGGACTTGGCTCCGTCTGCTGGGTCATATGGCGGCAACTATCACTGTAGTGTGGCGGGCGCAGTTGAGGATGCTCCCTATGCAGCAAGCTTTGGCGAGTGTGTGGGCTCACTCGGAGGATCTGGAGCAGTGTCTCACAGTCCCCAGGTGGTTGTCTCCTCACCTTCAGTGGTGGACCAATGTCGGGAATCTCTCCAAGGGGATCCCATTGGAACTCCCAATGCCATCTCTTACAGTTGGTGATGGGAGGTGTTCTGGGCAGTCAGTCAGTGTCTGGACTCTGGTCCGAAGCCGAAGCCTGCCTTCACATCAGTCTCTTGGAACTGAGAGCTGTGCGGTTGGTTTCCGTCACAGCGCTGGTTTCCAGTAATTCTCAGGTTTCTGGCTCAGCCTCCTGTTCTATTACCTTTGCGACCAGACATTCTCACTCAGAACGGCACGTCATACCCCAATCCAAGGATACAGTGGGTGGCTTGGCCTCTGTCAGGTCTAGTCTCGAAGCACGCAGAATTCCTGCAGCAGATGCAGACACAATTCTGTCTTTGAGGCGGGATTCGACAAACGTTCAATATGAGGATGGGTGGTCCCGCTATGCCCGCTGGTGTTCAGATAAGGGGACTGCAGATCCCTTTTCTGCGGATTTAGTCCGAGTATTGGAGTTTTTGCAAGCTCATTTGGAAGAAGGCTTGGCTGCTTCGACCATTCGTGGCTACTCCACCGCTATTTCCACTTTTCACACTCCTGTCAGGCGAACCAGCCCACCTTGGGATTTGTCAATCGTGCTCAATTAGCTGTCTGGTCCTATGTTCTCATGTCTATCGGCTATTTCCATTCAGTCGTTAACATGGAAGGCCTTATTTCTTGTGGCGGTAACATCTGGGCATAGGGTCGGCGACTTACATCCTATGTCGGCAGACCCAGCGCTGACTGTGTTCCATCCAGATCGTGTCAGTATTCACCTCCCACATACTTACAGTCCGAAGATCGATCACGCTTTCACAGCTCCTATCGAACTTCCTACTCTTACCAAGCCTTCCACATCGGGGACCTATGCAACGAGCACTCACCCGTTGGATGTCCGAAAGACTCTCAAGGTCTATATCAAACGAACACAAGGGATCCGTATGAGTACCCATCTGTTCTGCTGTTACGGTGGCGGGAAGGCTTGGATGCCGGCGAGCAAACAGACCCTGTCTCTCAGGCTTGTATCGGTCATTTTTGCAGCTTATCAGGCTAAGGGCAAGCCTCCCCCTGAGGGGTTGAAGGCTCACTCGGTCAGGGCAGTAGCCACGTCAAAGGCTTTTGCATCAGCACTACCCATTGAAGAGATATGCTCTGCCGCTATTTAGAGCAGGCCTAGAACTTTTATCAGGCACTATCAGCTCGATACACATTCACGTGATCGTGCGCATTTGGCCGTTCTGTTTTCTCCAGTGGACAGTGTCCTGCCACCCTGACCGAGTGAGTCTTGGTTATCTGGACAGTTGACGCTGCTTTGAATTGTGTATTATTGATATATCCACTGTTGTGTTTTTCCCGCTTATGGTGCTCTCCAATAGATCATGATGTGGGCGGGTTTTTTTACTTTCGCACTGTGTGCGAATTGCTGTGCTTAACCTATGAGGTCGGATCTAAGTACTTATCCTCCCTGTCGGTTACCCTCCCATCAAGCCTCTCGCGGAAGGTTTCGGGACATGTGACAGGTGAGTGTTGTGGCATCTGTTACATTCTTCCTAACCATCGCTATTTATGTGTACTTTGACAGAATTCCTTCCTCCCTGGCCTCCGGTCTTTGGGAGTCTGAGTTAATGCATATATATACCCCAAGGACGATCTCTATGAAAAAGAATTAACTAAACCTGCAGAGGTTTCCAATTCTTTGAAGAAAGTCATCCTTGGGGTAGGGCCGCCCACCTCCCCGCAATTCTGTTCACAGATTTATTCAGCAGAAGGAATGAAGATATGGGCCTAGGTGCTTACCTGGTTGGCTGCGCATGTGTAGCAGGGAGGTAACTCCACGTGATGGGGGCCGTATAATAGATATAAAAGTTTTTTATTTTTCCTTATCCTGACTCATGCTTCTTGCTTGTCTTCTTCTTCTTGCGAACATAGTGGAACACGTGTATCTCCCAATTGAAGTTCCC
>VKKT01012076.1:15827-27582 GCA_008038995.1 Haliotis laevigata | reverse complement strand
TAAATAATCGAGTCTGGACCAGACAATCCAGTGATCAACATCATGAGCATCGATCTACTCAAATGGGATACGACCAAATCAACGAACCTGACCACCCGATCCCCTTTACTCGCCTCTGAACATGGGGTCTCTATCGTACCATTGCACCCATGCTTAAGGATCAGCATCACATGTACCTTATGGTATTTGGACTGTGCAACCAAGTACTTACAACAGTTGAGAGTTCCTGCCTCGTCTGACTTATCTCCGCAGTCGTCGGCGCCGTCGCACACCCATCTCATGGAGATACAACGACCGTTGTCACACGTGAACTGGTTGCCGAAACATGTCCGGTTGCTGTAATCTGTTAAAATACGGCATTTACAGGGCATTGTGGACGTATCTGTCTATAAAACATTAATACAAGGAGTATATGCCCGTTTATTCCAGACTGCGGCAAATGCAATCATTTATGTCGGGTAAAATCATGGTTTACATGTTATGATTGTCACTTCAGCAAATTTGTTTTGCTTCTGTCAGCTGATAGGCTGACATATGCAATTTGTTCCACAGTAAACAATAGAAAAACCATCCGGACTTATGATCGATGATAATCAGATGTTGCACAGACAACATGGAGTATTGAACACATATTTTACGTACTGCAGTAGTCGGATTCATCCTCTCCGAAGCCGCAGTCGTCGTCCCCGTCGCAGTGCCAAGTGCCCGGGATACACTTGTGGGACTTGTCGCAGTAGAAGTCTCCTGTGTGGACAATTACACAGTTTGTAGAACAGTAAAATATTCAGTTTTTATATATATATATATATCTTCATTTCGATCTATCAACAAGACTAAACTAAGGTTTTAACGAACTCAAACGTTATCATTCCTTTTGTAAAACACAGTTTTACCCATAATGACTCACCAGAAGAGCATGTAACCTGCTGACAGAAGAGAGGGTTCTCGTCCGAGTTGTCGCCGCAGTCGTTGTCGCCATCACACATGTATCGTCGGACGATGCAGATGTTGGTGGTGGGACACTTCACTTGACCGGATGGGCAGGAACGCGGAGCTGTGAATATAATCGTATATAAGTATCTATGTCAGTCGGTATAACAGGGCAAGTCTAGTAAATGTGACAGTCATATCTTAGGGGTGGAAGCAAATCTTGGTATTCACATTTAGGGGAGTTCGATCCCTATTTGGGACGTTGGGATAGCGTTCGTTCGTCACTCCGAAGGACTGGGTTCGATCACCACATAGTAAAATGAGTGAATCCAGCGTCTGGGGAATCGAGCATGGTTCTTTGGCGTGACGGGCCAACGCTTTAACCACTTGGTTACCCCACTGCCCTTGGCAAGTTGTATTAGAGGAAGCATTTAAACTTACGACAATCAGCCTCGTCTGTTTTATTGCCGTCCCTGCAGTTGTCGACGCCGTCGCACTTCTGGGCTAGGCTAATGCACCGGGAGTTCTGGCAGCTGAATTCCTCAGTGCCACAAGTCGGGTAGGCTGGACACAATATGGAAAAGTTATAACATTTGGAATACCTATACACGGTACAGGTTCTTCACAATCATACTGTTAATATATGGATTTCATTTGTACTTACGGCAGTCAAGTTCATCAGAGTTGTCTCTGCAGTCGTTGTCAAAGTCGCATCGGTACCTGAGAGGGATGCATCTGCCGTTGTTACACCGGAAGTATGTTGGGTCACATGTGTGAAGAGCTATAGGTAGACACGAGGAGAAGGTCAGAAATTATCAGAAATCATCAAGAGCAGCGATAGATAATATCGAAAATAATCGGCACAAAAACATGAAAAACATTTTCAACGAAACACATTTAGTTCATGCTACTTGTGTAGACTATAGACTGGGCAGGTGTCTCCGTTTCCTGAAATCGGCTCCACGTCATGGTTATTGACAAACTATGTTTGTGTAATACTATATCTTGAGTGGATTCAGGTTAATGGCTGCGAGTTGTGACCAAATAGATGGTTAGGCGACGGCGTGCATCGTTGCTCAGAATATTGATAACTGGTTTGTCTGAGCCAGACTCCTTTCTTATGCCGAGGTTATATTTGGACGATTGCTGAGTATGGGGTTAAATATCAAACAAAGAAAAATACCGAACGTACCACACAAGTTGGGATCTTCATCTGACTTATCCTGACAGTCGTTGTCCATGTCGCACACCCAGCGCTGAATCAAACAACGTCCATTTTCACAGACAAACTCGTTTTCGGAACAATTGTTGCTTTTTGGAACGCACATCTTTCCTCCATTTCCGACTTTAAGGTCAAGGCCGTCGTTACAAGCACACTCGGCCTTGCCGCCAGGGGCCGGATGACAGCTGTGACTGCAGCCACCGTTGAAGACGTCGCAAGGGTTGGTGTTACCTGTATTACCCACATAGTATAGATACCAGTGCACATAGTAGCATACATACATGAGTGAACTTCACGTTATATTGTTCACCTAATCTCATTATAATTCCTCAAATAATGAAGACAAAAATGATATCCCTCACTTAGTGAGAACACCAAAAAGAAAATAAGGTAATAAGAATTAATAACTGGATATCCCTTACTTTGTCAGAAGAATATACAAAGAACAAAGGAAATATCTGGATATCTCATCTCAACAATATGGACAGAAGTAAGGCATGGCGACCTTCTTGTGATGCCTCGAAAGACCTTGACCTTGTGACTCACATTTCTGTCTGTCTGCTGCATACACAGTTAGTCCCATAGGCCGTGTGGAGAGACCCTGGATTATCACCTGCATGTTGGATCCTGTGAACTTGTTGGCTCGGAACACACCGCCTGCATAGGAATACATCATCACGTATCAAAACTGGAACAACTGCAGGACATACAATGTAAGTATTGATGAGGTTTACTATTCATTAATACTGAATTTGAAGTTGGGTATGGTAGCAACGGGTAACATACTAACAAACGAGCAATCGGCATCAAAATACAATACAAATAACTTGCGTTTTGTATGCACTAGCAGTTGCCTTCCCTACAAGTTCTAGTTACTAGTCTCATATATACACTTCATCTGATCCTGCCTTGAGTGCCTAATGTAGTACTGAGTGAGTGAATGTGTTAGATTTTACACCGCTTTTAGCAATTTTCACGCAATATTCAGAACCAGAAATGGGCTTCACACATTGTACCCATGTGGGAAATCGAACCCGGGACTTCGGCGTGACGAGTGAACGCTTTTTTTAACCACTGGGTTACCCCACCGCCCTACAGTATAGATATCTCCGGCCTCGACTGCCTTTCATACAAAGTTCTATATTAAGGTGACTAGTTATATGTATGCATTTCCCCTGAACATTGGGTGACCAATAAGGCATGGACATTTCCTGCTGCCAACAGCGGTTTGAATCTGGCTGATCTAGCAGTCGGTCCTGGCGACACACTGCAGCAACAGGTGTTTTCACTTACGCAAGGTCCAATCTGTCCAGTAGATGTGATCTCCAAATATGCTCATCGAGAATGGATGCACTGTGGTCTCTATCACGACTTCACGATAATTTCCATCGGTATTGGCTCTTTCAATCCTGTCTCTAGTTTGGAAGAAAGAAAGATGCAAAACAGAGGATTGAACATTTGAAACAAAAGGGTAAAACATAGAACGTCAGTGCAAAAGAATAGTTACCCGGTCTTGACTGTCCTCAGAAACAAATTCCGTTTGGTGTAAAGGGAATAATAGCTCTAAAATTATATGCAATATCATAATGTCTTAAAACAGATAAACATATACCATCTTAATTCGTTAAGAATTCTATTCATATACAGTCAAACACCGTTGTGTCGAACTTAAAGGGACATACATAAACACTTCAAGCTATTGGAAGTTTGACACAACCGCATTATTTTGACTAAAAAAGGGACTAAGCGTTTACTTCTACGCAACCGTTAGTTCGACACAAGGGTGTTTGACTATATATTAGTTCACTGTGTGAGCAGCCCGCCACGTACTTCATGGCATCTGCCCAGTATATCATCTGCTGCTCGTAGTCTATGGCGAGGCCGTTGGGCCAGCCAAGATCCGTGGTGACGATGGAGGTACGCTGGTTCCCTGCCATCGTTGCACGCTCGATCTTTGGGCTCCGACCCCAGTCCGACCAGTACAGGTATCTGAAACAGACACACACAAAAACTATCAGTGTTGAGACCCTCAAATACATACACGCTCCTCACTTCAATCTAAAAGTGGTTCCTCAACAATGTAAAGACTACAGAAGGTCTAATGCATTCAACAACTAGTATACATATATGACTCTAGTATACAGTGGGTGATTTGGGTTGAACATTATAATTTTTAAAAGTATATCCTTGCGGGAGACGACAGAAATATATCATAGAATCCTGGCCTTTGGTGTGGCGATTTCCACTTTAACCACTAGACTTTCCAACTCCACTAACCCCTTAGTTCAAAGACTACTAAAGCTACTGACGTACCCGCGGCAGGGATCGATGGCTAGAGCCCGAGGGCTGCTGACAGATGCTAGCGCCACCTTGTTGCTGTGGTCGAGGTTCATGCTGTAGATCTTACTCTTGAACAGATCGGCCCAGTAGATTTTCTTGGACACCCAGTCAAACGCTATTCCCTCAACAGAGGTGATGTCATTTGTAGGCCCAAACTCTGTAAGTTAATCATCTGCTGTGTAACCGAATACAACCTTGACACAACTGCTTGTTATGAACATTATTCAGATTAATCCTCTTTTAGATCCTGTTCCCCTACATACAGAGCTTGCTTAATGAAATAAAGCAATGATGATGTTACCCGATGATGATGTATTCGAATATGGTGTATCACACATTTGTTTATAACCTTACGTTTTCAATGTTCCTGCGACTCTTTAAAAAGCCAAGTACCTTGTTATAAAGTTTATAAATGAACAAATTCAATTTTAAAGTAAATACGGTTGCCTGGCAGCTTAGTTACATTGTTGTATCTACGTTCAAGGTGCATACGCAGTAATATTGTGCCGACTCAGGCCCTGTTGTATTAAATGGACTCTCAGGCTTCCTTCACCCTATCTGAATCTGTTGAAATAATTGTGAAAGAAAAATCTACATATTGATGTTGTTAATCGTTGAGGTAAACACAGTTCAACATTAAACATAGTACACCAATCTCTTGAAGACTGAGTTCTCCTACATGTGCAACAAATGTTTTAAGCGCTAGGCTTCCAGATTGGCCATGCATACATACCCGATAAGTTGGACTTGGCTACAAGATCCTCCACTACAGTCTCTCCTTTCATCACTCTGCTGATCTTCTTCTCCCCGACCTGGCTGAAGTAGATGTAGTTGTCATTGACATCGAAGTCGACAGCCACCGCCCCCTTCAGCCCGGTGATGGTGGGGATGGGGAGGGTGCCGTCATCGGGGTTCAGGGACAAGCCGCGGATCTCAGTCTCCGCAGCCAGGACGAGGAACTCGGTCAAAGCTGGACAGAAGAAACCATATGCAATCGTCACTATACCATGATGCATTTGAGAGAAATTACATTCATCAACAGAACATATTGAATGTCAGAGAAGGCATGGCATATGATCATGACATACTCCAGAATACAACAGTGCATGTCAGCGAACTTGCGTTCTTCAACAGAGAATGCTGAATGGCAGAGAAGGTACATGATCATGACATCCTCGAGAATACAACAATGCATTTCTGAGAACTTATGGCGTCATCGCCACACTTTGTGAATTGATATTATGCATCATGCACCACCTTACACACCTTCACATGTCCTCCCATCTGCAGCAAGCTGCCCGGCTGAGCAGGAACATACGGGAGTGGTCTCCCCTGGCATGGAGAAACACAGCTGTTGACAACCGCCATTGTTATTAGTACACGGACTGGTTCCACCTGGCTGGCTAGATTTGTCAAATATGGCGACATCTCGTACATTCAGCAAACTGGACTTGATGACTTCCGGCTTCTGCGACTGGTCGCCGGTTTTGGATATTCTGTACAGCTTCAACCGGGGAAATATTGCATTAATGCTATTTCAACGTGAAAAAAACGTGGATGGTGACGTAAACATGGAATTGTTATTTTATTGCCATTGAAGGGTTTCACAAACTGCAGTCGTTTCTGTTGGTGATGTGCTGGACTAACAAAGCAGACGGTGATAATGGAAACACAAACCATATTTCATTGCTTTATCATGTGTGTATCAAAATTGTCCGAAAACATTTAGTCACTTATCTGTTGTCTTTGTTGTAGATCAAATTTCGATAATCCGATAGTGTACCTTTTAAGACATCTTTATCTTTAAGTATGGATCGCTAGGTATATTTACCTCCTTTAGGTTTTTGTCCACCCAGTAGATATAGTTTCCGTACAAGGCCAGGCCGTATGGGTTGGGGAGATTCAGACGTACAGTTCGTCTATTTCCTCCGCTGAAGGAAACACTCTACAAGAAAGCGGTGGATTACTTATCAGTTCCACTCGGCAGTATTAATATATGTTATACATTACACGTTGTTAAAGTAATCACATACAATAACAATCATAATTCTTAGACATGGCTAACACGGATGTACATGCTTTTTACAAAGTATTTTCAATGTAACAATGCATTTGCACTACATGTAGTACTGTGGCGTATGGATCAAGGTTGTTTTTTTCAACATCTGCCAGCGTTAAAAATACACGAAGAAAACACATTTGTTTTAAAAAAATGTACCCCATGACAATGTAGGAAGTCACTGACCCCAGGGATGTTAAAGTTTTAGTAGCAGTCAACAACACCACGGTACCTGTATGGCGTCTATCATGGAGTCTACCCAGTACAGATTGTGAGTCTTGTAGTCGATGGCTAGGTCGCGGGGGAAGCTGATGCCGTTGGTCACGATGGCGGTTCTGTTGCTCCCGTCCAGTCTAGAGCGTTCTATCTTAGGTTGCTGGCCATAGTCTGCCCAGTATAGATACCTGATGGTATGGAGGGTGCAGTGAGTGAACACTACATTAATCCCAGTCAAATACACTTCAGCTGTTTGAATAAACGAGGCTGCCCCACAAAGCCTTGTTGCTGACAATTAAAGCAACGATCTCGATCAGAAACATTGCAAGGATACCGATTCATCCAGGCCACACATGGTAACTGACCGATCTAATTTTGGTTGACTTTAAATTTATTACCAAGGGACAGTTTCACAAACCAATTTTAGCGCAGATATTGTGGTACGTCTGTAAAATATGTTTTTAGCTTACATGCTGATCGCTTTGTGAAACGGGACCCTGGATAATCTTGGCTTAACATGTTACAGTTTGCTTGACATAGTCTTACCGATGGACATATAAGATAAAGATAACTTAAAAACTCAAGGATTGTATTGGAACATAACAAAATATTCATATTAGACTGTATACCTATGTACCATAAAAACTAAGAATATTTCTAAAAGTGTACCTCTTTATGGGGTTCACAGCAATGGCTCTGGGAGATCCATGCTGAGATTTGACGATGACTCGTCGGTGGGAACCGTTAAGTCGTGCCACTTCAATGAAGGTTTCAACAGCAAAAGCGTTCGTGAAGTATATGTTCTCTACAAGACAAAAATGAAGTTATTTAACCCAGGAGGACCAAATCTTAACAATTGATCGTCACAACAATATGATCATTGAGATTCTGACTTTGACTTACGCGCAATCCAGTCCACCGAAACACCATGGATTCCTCCAGTGCCAATTCCGGAATTGATGACGTCCTCCATTCCAGTTCCGTCTGGTTTCATCCGCCTGACACCACCTCGTTTTGAGCTGGTCTTGCCAGGTGGTGCTGCGTCTGCCCAGTAGATGTACTTACCTGCCATGTACACATCAATCTGACTCGCTGCACGGCCTGCAACAGATGATAAACGGAAACTTGTATTGAATAATAGATGACATTCGGTGGGCATTAACAACGCCTATAGTCGTTACATCTCAAACGATGCTTTGCGTAAATTATGCTGATGATGGCTTAGTGTTCCACACACGTAATTTATTAAATTTGCGACTTTAGTCCGACATCGGCTCACCTGATCCGGCGATGGGCATCATGGTCTCGCCGTGGTCGCCTCCCGTCAGACCAAACCCTCGTATCCTGCTATACTGGGACACAACGACGAAGGACTCTACACCTGCACAACATAAAGAGATGTGTACAAATGTATTGTAGCGTTCATTGTAACAACGGGAACAACACGTGACAAATGAGAAGAAAGGCCATATTTCATGACGTCACGGGCGGTATTATGAATCGTAATTCTACACTCGGGAAATATGACCAGTAATGTCGGTAAATTTTAAGTGGTACTTACTGGTGCAGGATCCATTGTCCTGCCTGATGAAGCCGGTTGAGCACTGACATACTGCCTGTCCTGCTGGCCCGCTGGGGAGACAAAGCTGCTCACAGTTGCCGTAGTTGGTCTTACAACCTGTGTGACCACCTGGTAAAACAATGTCTGAGTGAAGAGAAGATTCTGTTGATCGATGCCATCACCATGAGTCATACCACCTGTCATTTACACCTATGTAAGATAAAGAACCTGTCCCTTGTGCGTGCTACACGAAGGCACCAACTACATGGCAACTCCCTCAACAAAAGATGGCTAGAGATGTCTCAATTTCGATCTGGTCAATCCGAGAAAGAGTTGGTCTTTTATGCCGCTTGAAGTAACATTCTAACAGAAAAACAGTGTTTTGACCACCTGAAATGGGTTTCATATATTGCACCCATGTGGGGATTCGAACCTTGGCCCTCGGCATGAAAGACGAATGTTGAAATAGCTCCGCTACTCAGCCGCTCCAAGATATCTGAATTTTAAGCGGTTTAAAAAACCTCGCTAAATTTCTAAATGCCATGTCAAATGCACTGAAATTGTAAACGGATAGAGATAATAATAATTTATTTAACTATTTTAGTATTCGCCATCTTGATTGTATATTTATGTTAAACTGTATATCATTATATTCTCATGTACCAATTAACGTGGGTGGGTTTTTAGAGAATAAAATGTCCTGTTCTATTCTGGTACATGTTGTGTAATCTCATTTCCGCTGGAGAAGAAACCGACATATCAACGTAAAGAATAAGATGTTGACTGAGAACAAAACCTTTACTATGCCTGTCATGGTAAACCCGTACTGCTCCAAGAGACTCCAGGTTGTTGCGGAGGGCCTGAGGGTTGTTGAGGTCGGACAGTGGGGCGGAGTAGATCCTCTCGTAGGCGGTGTCGGCGAAGTAGAGGATGTTGTTATACACTGCAAGGCCGCTTGGATGGCCCAGGTTCTCAACAGCTTGGGACCGAGATCCGCTCCTCAGCGAGTGGCGGCTTATCTAAACAGTCAACAATACTTCTGTAGCCTTTGAACATTACCTACGTTACGTAAGTTAACTGGGCACATACAGAACGGAATTGAAGAATATCAATGGACAAAGGAGGTGATTATTATTTAGGCCATGAATATTTGAGATTAAAATGGAAAATTATTGAATGAAACAATTGAGTGAGTCATCTTTTAACAATATTCGATATCACGTGGTGTGGTGTTAATGTGGGAGGAAACCCCGAAGTAATGCAGATCTTAGTCGATTACCGCGTGAAAAATTACGACCACTTCCATCGTGCTGACAAACGTAGAAATATACACATGCGGTGGACTAAACTTGAATACACGATGAGGTTACTGGCACGCCCAAGTGACCTAAGTCTACACTGCGGCATCGTGGACGATAGGCTTACCCCTGTCATAGCAATTAGAGATACAACATTCCTTCTGTTGCAGGGAAACATTAACACCGAGATAATAAACTAATACACATGTGTATTGTACAACTGACTTTTGTTTAGTGCTATTTTATAACTTTTCACAAGTGCATATTTCCATTGCATATTAATGTAATCTTTAAACACTGAGGGAAGATTGAATATCTGTCTAACCGACGGATAAGCATACATCAAAATGCACAAAGCATTGTCAACTAAGGATTTCATACAGGAATACCAACGATAAAATGTGTGAAACCTTTGAGACCTTTTGGTAACGTTTTTGTGAGGATTCCAAGTATATTGTCAAATTTACATATAGGGTTTTGTTCAGTAGAAGGAAACAAGGGGACCAAGCTGGCCAACTGATGGACCTAGTAGGGCAGTGTTATGATGGAGCTGCTTACCCTCTGGTAGAAAGGATCCGACCAGTACAGCATGTCATTCTTAACATCTAGGGCCAGGTACTCCGGCTTCCGGAGACCACTGTTGACGAGGATGGTGGGGTTAGAGCCGTCCATGTTCATCACTGCAATCTTCATTTGTATCCCGTCAGTGCCTTGATCTGACCAGTACAGCTTGCTGGAATAAAAGCGACATTTTAACATCTTGGCCTTTGCATCGACAGACATTATATAGTCAGGAATTGCGGAATTTAGCAGCATCGACGCTGATTGACTGATTAGAAAGTTCACAAAACGTGGCCTCATATCGTGTCAGAGGATCTTCACACAGGAAGGTACAAGATCTGGTTTTAATGAGTCACTACTGATTCTATTTTGTAGAAAATATCGATGAGGTTTCTCCAAGACCGCAGCGAGATCGGCTAGTGAAACTCACCCCTGTATAGGATCCGCGGCCAGAGAGAAGGGTCTGGCACAGTCTGTGGCCTTGCCGGTATTGCTGAGGATGATCTTYCGGAAGTGCTTGTCGCCRTCCATCTTCATSACCTCGATGTATCCGGCCGCCATGTTGGCCCAGTACAGGTTGCGGGAGATCCAGTCGACCGCTATGGCGTTGGGGTAGCCCTCCACAGCAGCTGGGACAAACGTCGACTCGTTCATACCGTTAAGCCGGATACGATTAATACTGCCCTGAAATTAGAAATAAGATTCAATATTTTGTCGAACTATTGCCATTGAGGTTTGTGCATACCACAATGCCAGTGACATAAGTTTCAATAAATACTAAATGTATAGGCAGGATGTGTTCACTGTATATATCACCAGGTGAGATGCACACATGTCCTGTAAAGACATACCAATTAACGTTGCCTCCATACACAACACATGATTGTACATGTATGGTTAGAGTTACAGGGGCAGTGGGGTAGCCTAATGGTTAAAGCGTTGGCTCGTCACGCCGAAGACCCGGGTTCGATCCCCACATGGGTACAATGTGTGAAGCCCTTTTCTGGTGTCCCACGCCGGGATGTTGCTGGAATATTGCTAAAAGCGTCAGTCAGTTAGAGTTACAGTGTTAAAGATCACTGAAATTTTCCCTTAGACAATTTACATAACGACCAACACATATATAATTATTATAACGAATGTTTTGAAGTTGAATTTCGTCATTATCATCACAACCATCAAGTATCATCATCTGAACATGATGTGATAATAAGGAAACTAAGGCAACGTAAATTATTCATTCTTTTTTACCTCCAATATATCCAAAATAATTAGTTCACTGTGATGTTTAATCCCCTTCGAACTTCTTAAAAATATTTAGTCAATCCGTCAATTAAATGAACCAAAGTGTATGTTTAGATCACTTATACAGAGGTACAGATACGCTGCGTATCTGCGTAAATTATGCAAGTATTTAAATGAAAACTAAGTTCCTTTTAAGTCTATTGCGTACAAGTACGCTTGAAGTTTTGTAAATACTCAATACATTTGTTCTTACATGCGTAGACACAAAAATGTCAAATCTTAACTTGTGTACCGGTGGATAGATAACATAACTGAGGTTTATT
>VKKT01012063.1:17563-27615 GCA_008038995.1 Haliotis laevigata | reverse complement strand
TATCAGAAAAAGTTTCGTTCTGCAGAGATGTTGCCTAGACTTTGAAACACGATGATATTATATTTCCAAACATATTTCTTTGAAAAAAGAACAAAACTTAGTTTTAGGAAAAGTGAGTTTTCATTATTTACGACATTCATGTAACTTTTTAACGGGCAAAATAATATGTCTTGTTTGTAAAACACACAACACGAGCGCATGCAAAAAGAAAAGAAAATACGCATCTGACGAACAAAATTACTACTTTACAGAATACATGTGCATGCTTATTTCTATACAGGTACATGTGCATTTTTCAAAATGTGTCAGTAAATTGAACTTTGAAAGATGATTTTTAAGATGTTTTCTGATCATAAAAAATAAATTAATCACGTTCTTACGGGATTCAGTAGAAAGAGATAACAGCTGGAATTCGGATTGATTGATTTGTGTGGAAGCTCGCTGACAGTAGCGTCTATTGCTGAAGGCAGTTCGCCCCAGGGGAGGCGTTTAGAGAACATCCCTACCATTTACGCTAATGGCTTTCTATACCACCTGCGTTGCATAAACGAATAAATTTTCAAATTAAAAACAAGGACTGTCTTCAGGAGCTTTTGGACCATGACAATGACGATCACATTTCCAAAAACTAAAATTGAATTACACGATATTCCCAAAACAACATGCCATCAATTACCAAGTGAATAGCTTTCAATGCCGGTTGTTCGATCTGTGCTATGTGGTATCGATTGATATCACGGGTATATGTACGGATGTTTTCATAACGGTCTGGCGCCTCCTCCGATTCAATCAGCATCACTATGTTTTCTCTTCTGTTTCTTTCTACCTTGGCCCAAACGGCAGCATCTCAAACCAGCATGGTTCTAACAACGAAAGGTAAGCATATTATCTTAGCGCCGTTGTTTGTTAAACATGCACAAGTAAAAGGATTTAGTTCTTCATGTTATAGTGTTAATATTACTTGTCATACTCCATTCACGTCTCTGTTTTCAGTTCTGTATTTTTTAAACGTTTGTGAGACTATTTCATTGGATGATGTATTTGTTCTTGAAACTGTTGTTTTTTCCCGTTTCGATTGGGACAGTAATGACATCAGCAAATGTTTTGACATCGACGTGTATCTATTTAATGCAGTGGACTGTTGGTGTATGTACACAGGCCTTACATGCAGGTGTGGTCGATAAGTCAATGTCTGCGTAGTGCCTATGTTGACACTATTAAACAGTGGCACAGCCATATTTCTGGTCATCACCGAGATCTGTCCAGTACTCTACACGTGACAATTCCAACCTTCCACATATTAACATGTTGTATTTTTTCATTCATATTTTGAATAATAAAATTATCATTCTGAAAATCATAAACAAGTGATTTTAATATACATTTAATTGAGTATTTTTGATTTAATTTGTTTACGAACTTGTGGTGCTTTCATATCAAGATACGTCGATGTTCGTTAATTATTTTACCAAGACAGTTGACAGTGGGGGTTTTAAATCAAGAAAAAAACCATATATCGGTGCTGAAATAATGTATTTGTGTATGCTACAGTTCTTAATGAGATGATGCCCGAATTCAATAGTAAATAAAACCGTGTTCATCAGTCACATGGGAGCTGTTACAGCTGTACATATATGTTTGTTCTGGTAAAGGTTAGAACAAAAAAATAAAGATCAAAGGCAACATTTCAGCGTGAAATGAATGACAAATCTCGAGGCTTGATTGAGTCCCTTACTCCCTTACCGTTCATAATTAAAGGGGGTTGATGATGATGATTTTTATGGAGAAGCACGTGCAATCCCCCCAAAAGTTTATGTACAAAGTAAGCCCTCCCCCCCGTGTCATGTACAAAATCAATGCCCCCCTCCCTTTCCATATTTTTAAAGCATAATTGTTAAATATTTTTATGTACAAAATTGCTGATCCCCCTAAACTTATCATCACCCCCTAGCCATAAATTATTAACTGTCCCTAAGGAAACCAAAGATTTCAATGTAGCTATAATTGAAGTGTACATTTACATTACCATGGCGTTGCATCAGATCGAAAATTCTCATCATGCCTGAACGGCACGTGAATAACATGGACCCAAACGTCAATGCGCGAAACGCACAAACGCAGATTTGAGCTAAACACACATGTAAAAAATATTCCGATACAGATGCTCAATAAACAGACAAATTAGCAAATGTGATAGAATAGAGGACGTCGATATCTCGTGTTGTCCGAATCAATGATAAATAAAACAGTTTAATTTATCGATTATAGAGAGTTCCGTGAAACAGCTAGGGTTGCAGGGAGAACTGACAAAGTAACGTCGAATTTGAATAAATAAGATTCACGTTTACATCATCATTTTCATTTTTAAATACGATAAAAGCACACTTTGATTACATGGAAATCTCATGTATTAGCCCAGAGTGAGTGAGTGAGTTAATATTTAACGTCACATCGGCAATATTTCAGCCATATAGTGACGAGAAATGTTTTATATAAACAATAAATAAATAGTTGCTAAATAATCAGTCATCGAAAGACAGATGGAGTCTAAAACTAGCATGAACATGTAAAACTATTTTATTCTTACTCACAGAGACTTTTTACGATGCAAGTGCAGATAATGTAATGTGTATGGCATATTTTCGATGCGGTGCATGTGCAACACATGTAACGAGCCAGTAACGCAATAGTTTAAATGATTTCAATCAGTTTATTGATTTCAAAGTTATCATCAGTGTTTCTGCGATTGAATATAGATATCACAAGCATTAAAGGCATGGATATATCTGAAAGAGGCCATTAATTTGCACTTATTGAAGGCACCTATTACTGAAAAGTAATTGATGCCATAATGATTTTTGTTACTTCTTTTTGGTTACAGGGAATAACAGTGAAAACAACATTTCCATTATTAAAAGACAGGTCTGTTAATCGCCTTCCATTGTATAATGATACTGATGTTAGTGGAGGTGAGCGTATCCTGTCAGTCAAAAACACACGCAAAGGCAAATCTGCTGTTCGCTGAAGGGCCACTTGAACATATGGTATAAGTAATCATTGTTGTTACTGATGTGTTACTTGTGTCATCGATATGACTACCAAAAGCATAAACGAAATAAGGGAACTGCTGGGATATCGCAAGACGTAAAGAAAAGGTTTATTTGTTGTTTAACGCCGCACTCAGCAATAACGAAGGTATGTGGCGTAAATAATCGAGTCTGCACCAGACAATCCAGTGATTGACATCATAAGCATTAATCTACTTACTTTGGATACGATCCCGTTAGTCGCCTCTAACGTCTAGCTTGATTTCCGGAAAAAGGAGAGGTTTGACTATTGGAAAGATGAAGTTTTCCCTAATGCCGTACCGTGTTGTGGTTAGTTTTTGTCACTCCAAAACTCTAGGTTTTGATCTACAGAACAAATAATTATATATTTGTCCCGAATGTAATTTTCATGACCAGAAAACGCCCTTTTTACAGAAACTAGAATTCATGGACTGCGCAGTTGTCCATGTGTCGGGAATAAATATTTTACATTTTCAGATTCCAGTCCAGATGAAGTTATGTGCAAGGACAGTACTATTCAAATAGTCTCCAACATTATCACACGTGAAGACATGGAGACAGTGTTCATTATATACGAGGATGAACAGGGTAATGGTGAAGTCATTCAGTTGGTAGAACAGATCCACATAACGTCAGTTTTCGGGAGAATGTTTGCAATATTCTCGAAAATGGATACAAATAAATTCATTTGTCATACATTGTGTATTTTCAAGCAGGGTATGTCGGTTAGTCTCAAGTACGTGAATATGTACAACATGGTATGTCGGTTAGTCTCAAGTACGTGAATATGTACAACATGGTATGTCGGTTAGTCAAGTACGTGAATATGTACAACATGGTATGTCGGTTAGTCTCAAGTACGTGAATATGTACAGCATGGTATGTCGGTTAGTCTCAAGTACGTGAATATGTACAACATGGTATGTCGGTTAGTCTCAAGTACGTGAATATGTACAAAATGATATTCATTTGTATGTCTGTTAGTGTTTTTAAGGTAGTCTCAAGTACGTGAATATGTACAAAGGATATTCAGTTGTATATCGGTTAGTATTTTTAATGTATTCTCAAGTACGTGAATATGTACAAATGATATACAGTCGTATGTCGGTTAGTGTTTCTAAGGTAGTGTCAAGTACGTGAATATGTACAAATGATATACAGTCGTATGTCGGTTAGTGTTTTTAAGGTAGTGCCAAGTACGTGAATATGTACAAATGGTATTCAGTTGTATGTCGGTAAGTGTTTTTATGGTAGTCTCAAGTATGTGAATATGTCAAAATAATATTCAGTCGTATGTCGGTTAGTGTTTTTTAAGGTAGTCTCAAGTACGTGAATATGTAAAAAGGATATTTAGTGGTATGTCGGTTGGTATTTGTAAGGTAATTTCAAGAACGTGGATATGTTACAAGGGTATTCTGTCGTATGTCGAATATATGTAAAAAAGATATTCAGTCGTATGTCGGTTAGTGTTTTTGAGGTAGTCTCAAGTACGTGAATATGTAAAAAAGATATTCAGTAGTATGTCGGTTAGTTTTTTTAAGTAGTCTCGAGTACGTGAATATGTAAAAAAGATATTCAGTCGTATGTCGGTTAATGTTTTGGAGGTAATCTCAAGTACGTGAATATGTACAACATGATATTGAGAATGTGTTCTGCGCAAGGGGTGGTGGGGTCGCCTAGTGGTTAAAGCGTTCGCTCGTCACTCCGAAGACCCGGGTTCGATTCCCNACATGGGTACAATATGTGAAACCTATTTCTGGTGTCCCCAGCCGTGATATTGCTGGAATATTGCTAAAAGCGACTTAAATCCAAACTCACTCACTCACTCACTCACTTACGATCTTGAAACAACGCGATGACAGGGAAGTGGCTTGGCATAGTGTGATGTGATGTGCTGTGATATGGTGTTGACTTTATATGTTACTTAACAACCCGTAGATCAACGTCAACAGTATATACATCAGCTTATTGTGTATTTCGCTGTACAAAGAATACACATATGTTTTCTTGTGCAAAACAGTGAGTGCGTGAGGTTTTACACCGCTTTTAGCAATATTCCAGCAATATCACGGCGGCGGAACACCAAAACTGGGCTTCACTCATTGTACCCATGTGGGAAATCGAACCCAGGCCTTCGGCGTGACGAGCGAACACTTTAACCACTAGGCTACCCCACCACCCCTTGTGCAAAACACATTCTTGCACTGATGCTACATGTATAAAGTGTGAAGGAAGTATTTGTTTCAATTGCATTAATGTAAATAGCATATCTAATATATTCCTCCTGTTTGAATTCAAACGGTGAAACACTATCTATGTCGTATTGATGTTGCACATCATGATGTGATCTCGTGAACAATTCTGCTTATAATTATCTTTTTCAGATGTATGTGCCAATAGTCTAATTGACAGCATATCTCACCATACAAAAATACAATACACGCAGCAAGATGCCCTCGGTAAACAGCTAACATCCGTCATTAGCGAACTGGTCCTGAAAGAAAACATCGACATAATGCGACGCACCCTCAACTTCGTCATGCTTTGTTCTGCCCAGTGCATTCAATACTCCCTAGCTACGGTAAGCTCCACTTTTGCACGTACCTATGTTGAAACATGATGGGTGTTTATAGGTCCTTGTTTGATGCAAGAGTACTGTTCAAATGGTTTGTTTGTTATTGGGAACGTACATTATGCCTCGGCACATATACAAATACTGTAACGTTAGCCGAAAGCTGTTGTATTCTTATTGAACAACAATTCTGTTATCTCCCATGGATCTGCCTATCTGCATAAACGATTGTAATGATCACTTTGGATATGATCTTTTTGCAAATCGAATTGTAATGTATGATATTATTCAGTAATGACTTACGAAGAGCTCATTTAATGCAAAGCCACATATTATGTTCCTCATTAGTCAAAAGTTGACTATCATCATGTCTCTGAAATTAACACATGTATTTTATAGAAAAAACTTCAATGTGTTAATATTATCTTGATACAATGTCATTACAAGGAGCCAAGAGGCTTGAACATATATTAAATCATTACAGTCTCGTAGGATCAGTAATGATGTATTTTGATCAGGGTGCGTGCGACACGGGGGCTGTCTTGCGTAACCATATGCTGTCCGTTAATGAATAGGTATTTCAATCACTGAATGTATAATAGTACAACAGATGAAGCAAAGGGTATCTATATTTTTTGTAGGGACATGAGGTTGACGTGAAGGTCGGGAGGAAGTCTGTATTGAGGCATTTCTCCAAGTGGATCGCGCTTTCAAGTGATGACACGTCCATCCTGGTTCAAAACCAAACATTTGATAACATTGTGCTACTCTCACAAAGCAAGGCAAGTTAACCAAGAAGAGACCTTTTTGACGTGGGTTTTACCAAACACTCGTCCTAATTAATGAGTGATACTTTGATCATACGTTTGTATTTAATGATCAATGAAAGCAGTTGTCTGAGACATAACAATCGATAGCTGTTACTGATCACAACGACATCAGAGTGGTCCTTTCGTCACATAATACAGGGTGCAGATTCACGGTCGCTGTTGGAGTTGTTTTGATCGTTCAACCTATGTATACATTGTCGCAGTTAATGTAATACTAAGTGAAGCGATACGTATGCATTGTACACGCAAAATCAATTTCGTTTTTCATTCTATGCATGCTTATGTATATTCGGTCGATTCCTATCGCATGTATGTTAAGGCAACCTGTAAAGAGGCGTTTAATAATGAAGTAAGAGGAAAGTACAAGCCTTAACCATTGTGAACTCGTCAGGATAAGATCTATGCATCTTCTCATTCTAGACCTTCATTTGATTTTATGTATCCTAAGCTAAAATACTAAATGGAAACTTTTAGTGTTACAAATGAAATATATTTAGTTGCAAAAATGATGAAAGGTAGCCCTTAAAGTACAATATTGTGATGGTTTTTATGATAAACTAAATGCCAACAGAAAGTGTCCCATCAAAATTTTGATGTTATGTTTTTGGGGAAGTGATTCCACAAACGAAACTGAATGTTTTCTATGCACCAAAAAGCATCCCAAATGTGGGTCAAATAAAAATTGCCAACAATTGAGAATTTCGTGCTCTTAGTAAATAAAAAAAAATGCATGATTTTCCATATCCAAATGCAAACAATTCACATTGAGAACCCAAATCATTGTGAATGCAACCCCATTGAGCTTAGGTGACAGGAAAATACATTTAAAATGCCCAGGCTAAGCCGCGAACAGAGAGAAAGAACAATAGACATGACCAACATGGCCGCGTCTCACGCAAACGTTGCAAAGGACGTTTGGATGCCACCGTAAAACCATCAACAGATCAATGGAACGTTTTCAACAGCCAGGCACGACTCTTGGATAGACCGAGAACTGGCAGACCAAAGGTCACGAACCCTCATGAAGACCGTTATTACAGGAATGGCAGAACATTCCTAGCAACGTCAGGGAGACGTCGTGTTTATGGGTGCATTAACTCTAGATGAGGACACACCGAATACTGATCACAAGCGTATCCTGGAGTGTACATTGAACTCGATAACAAATTTTAACTCTATGATTTAAATTGTAAAACAGACATTTGATCCTCATGTGAATCTTTTCTCTGTAAATTAAATAAGTTTGCTTTGTTTACTTGTGTAAACCATTGAAAATATTTGGGAAGCCATGCATCCTTCCAATACATATGAATTTCATTCAGTGCAATTGGTTATTTATTCCCATAACTATTTCCGTCATGGGACACTTTCTTTTGGCGTTTCGTTTAGGTTCTAAGGAATATATGCCCTTACCAAGCAGAATGCAAAACACCTTAACCCTGGACCGTTTACGCTAGTGTCTTTACAAACAACAATGTGTTAACTAACACTGTTTCTTAACAAAAGGCATTAACGTCAATGTATTCAGATATATGATAACTGACGGGGTCATACCATGAAATCGACCCTGTGATTAGACTGAAAGTTCTTTGGTAATGTCTGTTGTTAACGTTATTGGGATGTTATCTATATCAGTCACAACATAGAGTAGTGTGAGAATTTGAACTATGTTGCGAAAAGGTTTAGTCACGCAAATAGTGAATGTGTATAGATGCCAGGACTTCACTCGAAAAGTGAGTGATTTAACTCAGAGAGGAGTTGTAGGAACTATCCATGAGTGAAAGTATGAAAGAGAAGAAGGCAATGTGAGTTTATTCAAGTAAATGATACATTTACATGACTATATATGGCACAGTCGTCTCCATATTTGGGATTATTTTTATTTTTTAGCAAAGTACAGATTCAAGTACCTTTCTAGGTAGAGACAAGAATTGATTTTTAGCAACCCACGCTTGTTCTAAGAGGTGACTAACGGGATCGAGTAGTCAGGCTCACTGACTTGGTTGACACACGTCTTAGTATCCCAATTACGTAGATCGATGCTTGCGCTGTTGATCACGGGATTGTCTGGTGCAGACTCGATTATTTACAGATCGATGCCATAGAACTGGAATATTGCTGAGTGTTAGACAACAACCCCCGTGCTCAATATGTAAGGAGAAGATATTTAGTTGTTAAGTTTAGAAGAAGACAAATATTTTCTTTTATTCTTTACTACATTCAGAACACAGAACGCTGATGACCTAAGGGAACCAGGAAAGGATGCTTTCCTTCTGTTAGAATGACGCTTATCGTTAGAGGAATTTTGTTCTCTTCATTTATAAGAATCTAATATCTAGATGTCGTTTACTTTTCTTCGTTTAGAATTCAACGAAAAAGGAGTTGTCAACGTTAATGTGGGCGGCGGGAGGCCGACGTTGGGACGTCCTTGACAGTGGAAGCACCATCAGTATAAGCAACATCACATTGTTCCCTAACATGGCATATGGGCTCAATGGAAGAAATCTCCTGGTTGTTTCCTTGGAGGTATGCCCATAAGCCTTTATTAGTGGCGAAACACGCTTATAATTATAACAATCATAATCATCCCATTGTATGGTTCCAACTGTGTATGTAAACCACTATCAAAAAGGGATTACACCAGGCCCCGATTTCTCGAAACAAACTTAAGTTTTTACTCAAATTGGGGCCAGGTGTTCGCGAGAAGGTGGCAATATCCTCCCGCGCCAATGGCCTCCACGGCAAACACATGCAAAGTAAAGGCAAGTCAACAAAAATGGTTCGTATGGTTTAAGTGAAAATATGGGATGGCATGGGCATTTGTTTGTCACCGATACATCAAACGTGGAAACAAGTTCTAAACATGTCAAGAACCGAATATTTCAACGTTTTACAAAATGACGCGCAAACGCTTTAACCTTTAGTCTACGGCACCACTGTTGTCATCGAGTTGTCAAATTATGCGAAACGAAAATTCCTAATAGTGGTTGTACTTCCCTTCTCGGAGCGGTGTGGTAGCCTAGTGGCTCACACGTTCGCTCGTCGATTCCCCGCTTTGGTACAATGATGGAAGCCCATTGCTGGTGTCCCGAGCCTTGATATTGCTGGAATATTGCTAAAAGCGGCGTAAAACTTAACACACTCACTCACCTTACTTATTTGGGTTTGTTTTCGCAGTGGAAGCCATACAGTGTAAAGGTCAGGGACACGGGCAATATCTCCTACACGGGTATCTCCGACGAGTTTATGGAGCACCTGTCGGTGCGCTTCAATTTCAGGTAAGCTATGTTTGGTTTGTGTGTTTCCTCTTTCGTTGCACAACTCACAACGAAGCAGTGTTCCAATGATGTAGCGAAAGGTTGACGAATGTAAATATTAGACTGGACACAGTTCAAACTAAGGTTGGTTATTACTAGGTCTGCGCAATATAACCTGTTTACCGGTATTTAAAGGTTCAGATATGAAAACGATACGTATTGCGATACGCTGATCGAAAACCGGTATTTTGACTTCATTCGGAAAACTTCGTAACACTCGGAAATCTTCGGATATTTCCTTGTTTCATTTGTACCAAATATTATT
>VKKT01012054.1:16209-27641 GCA_008038995.1 Haliotis laevigata | reverse complement strand
CACTTTTTGTTTCCATCATTTAATCAGACATTGTATATTTCCAGAAGTCCACTTCAAACAACATTTTGCTGTCAGTGCTAATCTCTGTCCACTAATTATACTACCAACTTGGGGCTATTCAAATATTTGGATATTGTAAATCAAACCAAACTCTAGTGTCACAAGTTTGAAAGTTGAATATGAAGCTTTATACCAATGAAACAACATTGGTCAGTCCATAACAGGGGCAGGATTTGATACTAATGAGCAGATGCTACTGATTTTAACAGATGTGATGAAACCAAAATTAGACCATTTCAATTTGGGCCCCATATTCAAGTCTGTGACAAGTGCTGACTGTCAAGAGTCAACTATGGAAGGGGTCAAGTCACATGTTCTATAATTATCTCATTAAAGAGAGGCAACTAATGTTACTACAGCCTCAGCACACTCTTAATGTGATTAATTAGATCCTAATCCTAATCCTAATTAAATAATGTAACGAAATGTCAAACTTCAGGATACCTGTTCATTAAAAAAAGTGAAAATTGAAATTTACATTAAATTCAACTATTTAAATTAAGTTTACCTTCAAGTTGAGCTAGTATTCTTTCTGTACTCCGAGCCATCATAATCATCATATCCAAGTCACAAACACAAGTTGTTAATTGTATCAGAGGTAACACTGTACTGATCTCCAAGTCTCCATCTCCCTTATTTATATGTTGGAGGTGCCTGATGTGCAATCAGTTAATGCCAAATATGGCTAGAACAATAGAAGCTTGTTAAGAACTGTGCCCTGGTTGGCTGTGGCAAGCTCACTGATACCTGAGTGTTTGTTCAAACAAATTGAATTAGGTAAGAAACAATACCTGTGTTTTTGTTTGTACAAACAAATCAGCTGAATCACTCACTCATTGTCAAAATTCACTAGGTGATTTAACTTAATTAAATGGCATTGAAAACTCTCACATGAGTAGAAGTGACATGGTGATTGAGGAATATCAATTTGAGAATATGTGCATGCCATTTCTAATAGGCACAAGTTGTTACATGACTGATATGCTTACAAAACTGGTCAGTCAATGTTTACTTGAGGTTCACCTTGCTAGGGACATATGCTGGGGGCTACATTTAGAGCCTCATATATGTTCAATATAGCTGGAATAATGCTGAGAAATATTTTTTAAAAGGTATTTTTATAAAGTATACTTGTTTCCAAAAAATGTTATGGAAATAACATTTTCATTGTATTTCATTACATTTTGCTATATAAACAAATCTATATTTGCTTGAGTCTTGATGAGCTTGAGGTAGGGTAAGGTTATGCATAATAGAATAAGATAAAACAAAGGATGCTAGCATAACAATTAACAGTTTAGGTATATCACTAGTTTATCCCATAAGGGTCAGTGTTATGTTATCTATGATCCTGATACCTGGTCTTTATTCTCTGTGTTGAGATAATCTAAATCCTTACAAGCACCTGTTAAATCCATCTCACCCAGCCTCACACCTGTCTCAGGTGATACCCAGGTAAATCCTCCACATCAACATCCCCCTCATGCCATTGTTGAGCTGTACTCAGGTTTTCTTATCATCTAGGTCTGTTTTTACAACAAGTCTTCGGAATAAATATTTCTAAATACATGTCTTAAGAGTATTTAAATATTTTGAGGATACCATTAACTTGTTTTGAAGAGTATAATATGGTTACTTCATAATGCGTAAACTGATTAATGTAGTTGATTGTAAGACTTCACTAGGTGCAGGCATCACTTAGAGCATGAACATATTAGTTAGCCACGTGTCCTTCATAGTGACTCAAATACAACCATAGTATTAAGGTATGTACTGTAACAGTTTAAAAGATGAAAAATCACCAGGAAAATGGCAGAAGTATATAAATGTTTAAAGTTTTAAAAACGTTTACCTTCCCAATCTGCAATGACTCTCATGACTATTCAACACAGGAGCTGTTATCCAATGTTAGGTACTGGTTATCCAACAGTTTGTATACGTTATCCAACACTGAAAGTCACTTATCCAACACAGTGTAGCTACTTTGCTTCAGTTTTGCTGAGGTACACAAGTTTACAGTTATTATTTCCAGGAATGAATGATGACTTGCATCGCCTTCCACCCTTTTAGACCATTCCCAGTCAATACACGATGATCTAGCCAGCCAATGAGAGCTTTGCAAATTAAAGTTAGGCTCTCTCCACTCAAAATCATGAAAAGGTTGATTGCACCCAACTATGCACCTGTATTGCCCAAGCTTAGATCAAAGCATCACCTGTTAAGATGTATAGATAATTAGCAAATCTCCTTAGTGGTTAATTCCTTTGAAGTAGATACACATTATGTACACCAAGCTCCAAACAGCTAAGATCAGGAGCCTGGCTTGGGTCAAATGATCACATTATAATGACCCTGTTTTACAACCCTAATAAAAAGATTGGAGGAGGGTAACAAGTGAGCTGGTGTTTTTTTAAATAAAACACCTTTTTGCAAATCTGTAGGGTTTATGGTCTTGATCTTCAGTTATCCAATTATTTTGAACTTGGGTTTTGTTTACTATGAATAATACACGGAGTAGACTGGGATTTAACAAGTCATAAAATTTGGACCCAAAGTGTATGTTGTAAAACATGGTCTCTTACTTTGAAGTACTTGTTTAATGAGGGATTAAATATTTATGTCCTGAAGATATGGAAATGTATTATAAAACTGTTTCATATCTAATGACGCTTAAATGGCCATTATGGATATCTGTGTTGAAAAATGAACCTGTCCAAAAGTATGTATCATAGATAACATCTGTAAAAAATGTTTCATTTTGGAAATCATAAAATTAGGATCTTTGAGATAAAGGCCATAAGAATGATTGAAACCAGAAACGTAGTGATTATGATCTTTACTCTATGATACCCCTGGACTACAATGCAAATCCCTCCCTAACCCCCATCCACAAACACCCCTTCCTGCTAGGGACCTGTCCTCCCGTGGGACCTCTCTCCAATCTCATTGTGGAAAAGGGTATCATCTCACCCTGAAGAAGGTCAGTATTGTTCAGAAATAGAAACCCATTCCTGATCTCCCAATCCTCTTGTGCTCTAGCTGAAGGAGATTAGCTACCCTGATGAACTCAAAACTATAATCTGGTCCTTCATGTAATTATTTCCCACATTCCCCACTTGCTAACATCATTATCTGTAACAAGTCACAATGTCGCTCTTCAATATTCCCACACCCAGTTCCTGCTCAGAATAACTGGCCTTTCTTCAAGTTTGATCCAAAAATAAAGTTCCTTCTTCAGAGCTTAGTGCCAATAAGGATGTAAAACATAGTCAGTATAAAGTTATTCCAAAATATACCCTAAGTGCTCCAAATTTTACAATGAACATAATTAATGAAGGGCACGATAGATCACCCTGTTTCTCCCTTGCAAGAGTATTTAGAGGATGTTGCTAGTGCTTAGTGCGAGTAAAGGATGTAAAATATAGTCTGTGTAAAGCCATTCCAAAATATAGCCTATGCCTAATTTTGCAAACAATGAACATAATTAATGCAGGGCACAGTAGATCACCCTGTTTCACCCCTCTAAGATTATATAGAGGATGTTGCTATCAAGTAACTGACATGAATGTGGTGGCTGTGTAATGGATAGGATGTGCCTGTCAATTAGGCACATCTACATTGTACCCCCTACAACTGATGAATGTATTATGCCTGTCAATATGTTGTGATTATTATGCATTCGGTAGCCCAACAATGTTGGCCTGTAGCAGTTAACTCAACACCTCCCCATAGCTGGTGATGGAATGTCCTGCTGCAGCTTGAGAGATGAGGCTGCTATGACAGACAATTTCCAGACCCTGTCATTAATCATTAGTTTGATTGGGACTTGGCATTTTATATTTGTCTCAGATAACTAGAACCTGACCTCTGACCTCAGTATAGTTATGGATAATTAGCATCTGTTAGCTAATTGTAATCATGTGTGACAAAGTGCACCACTTGAAGCCTGGCCCACTGAGCATGAAAATATTGTTTCCACCCCATTTACTTTGATGACTGCCTAATGCCACATAACTGAATGCAATACCTCAGGCTTGATGTTTCACAGACCAACTGAACAGAAAGCATCATGGTTAGTTCAAATAAACACAAACTATAAGCTTGTACAGTAAATGGTGAAGGTTTTCATAGCAAAGACTTGAACTAACAGGTTAAAGTTAATGTCAATAGATGTCCTACTCCATAGAAATAAGAGTGCTTCATTCCTCGTGTAGACACAAAATTCCTGGGAGGACCCTGCCCAACTCCACACCATGTGTTCCCGACATGCAGAGCTAATACCAGGCTTTGACAGACTGTTTTCCCATCAGTTGGAACACATGATGATCAACACCAGTAAACACAGGCCTGGACCCTAGTCACTGACCCCTGCCAGTGTGTAGTGCAGGTGCTTGCCCAACCCTCAATTCCCAACTTCTAGCAGATGACCCTTAGAAGTGTCCAATTACTAAAGATGTACTAGAGATGCTAGTTCTGTCTTAGATTTTCCATCAACCATTAGAACCCTATGTTAATGTCAGTGACCTTCACAATAACCTTGATTGCCTCATTCCGATTACAGAAGTTACCATTGTCATACATGTAACTGACAAATGACTATAGGTTGGAAGAGTAGGTCTACAAAGGGCCTTGACCATCAGTTTCTGGCAGTGACACTTGTAGTGGTAATTCTTGAGAAGAAAGGCCCCCTCCCTCCTACCTCTATCATGCCTTGTTCAGTAGTCTACCAGGCTTCTTGGGGGTGGTAGGGATTATGCTGATACACTCTATGGGGGGTGAGGTAATCGTGACCCTCTCCTCATTTGTTCTGACTACTTCTATCTCAAACCAAAGTAGATTATATCATCAGAAGTAGCATGGGTGGTAAAACTTCCAATGGTTATGGTGGGTAATAAACTATTTTTTTTGTTAAACCACGTACATATTTTTTAATGATCCAAAATTTAGGTTATGGTAACGTGGTGAATTGAAATTATTTCCAGATTTATATCTATTTATATCTTCATAGTTCTATCTGTTCAAGGGAGGTTGATGCATGGGTGAGTGGCTCCAAAGGGCCTGCCACACTCCACCTGGTAGGGGGCGCTGCTCCTCTGTAATACACCCTTGGGGGCGATACAGGCCGTAATGCTGTATTTACCGGTTGTATAACCGAAGTTGTAAAGTAATAAACCAAAATGGAATACTGAAGAGATAAGAATTAAGTTGAAGTAGCAGATGAAAATTGTTCAAATTCATTGTTTTAATTTTTTCAAACCAAATACAAATATTAGTTCGTTACCAAGATGTAATTATATGAATTCAATGTGAAAGCAGTAAGTGTACTGGACAATTAGAGTAAATCCAAACTGTGGGCTGTCTACAATCTTTGTGGATATACTCCCCTACAATGTGCAATAATTGAGATGTGTTCACGTGGAATGAAAGCTGTCGTGGGTGGATCAGGCTCATATAACCATATAAACATAATACATACCAACATCAGTAGATGTACTAAACATCATCTGTTTGATTGAAGGTATAACACACAAGTTTTATAGTTTTCTCTCATTAACAGTAGAAATTGCACAGTATAAATGTTGAAAACATTGAACTTCTTTGAGATCAATGTGCTGTGGTTAATCCTGTACAATTAGCAAGACTGACCCTAGGTTGAGGATAGCAGAGGAAAGGAAGACAGGTGCGTGAAACCCACCTCACAAACAACACTGCACTGCCCATTAAATAAGGCTGGGGGTCTACCCTGTAATTAACAGCTTAAAACTTGAGCCAGTATGGCTGGGAGAAATATTCACCATCTTTTATGGCTGCAGCGTTAAAAATTCCCTTGAAGTGAAGTAACCCTATTACTTTTGTATGTCTTGACCCACTCACAGTCTTGTTCTTTGAGCTCTTGATATTATCAAGGTGACACATTCTATAAAAACATTGCCCTAAAGGACTTTGTGGATGGTGGCCATACAGCCCCTACCACCTGTGGCTGTGGTCGCCTGTTCTAAGCTCAGGGTCCTTCTAATGAACTGGGCATTATTGGGAACCCTGTCTCCTACAATAGGAAGATGATTATCTTGGCGGCCAGGCTGGTCTGCGATCTACAGCTTTGTGGTACGACTTTCATTTGATCTTGTTTAATCAGGTCAATTGGCTTTGTGAACTATTCCCTGTCAAACAGCAACCAGTAATGAGCAAACTACCCAACCCCCAATAGACATGATATCCAAACTTCTTTATCTTTGGGCTCAGATTTGGATCTAAGTTCCAGTTTACTCCACCCGACTTATGCAATTACGATGATTTTTAATTGAAACTCTATTATGTAGTTGTTTGAAGCCCAATCACTAGGGCCAACATGTTATGGCCGATGCCATACCCTTGAGTCCCCTGAGTGCTGGCTTGTTTACTGTCCTACCCTTTAACACTATTTGATCTAAGGCAAATACCAGCCACAATCTCTTTGATAAGTCGACTGTGACTTGTTATCTACTCTACATGATAACACTTTAATTAAAACATAAATCAGAACTTTGGAAGCAGAAGATTTTAATTCAGTTATTTTGTCCATTTCTTGATATATATATTTAACAAAATATATTTGGTTGTTTTGAATATTTCAAATTTTGTATTATAGATTATATTTTGTTAATATAAACTTTCAAGGTCAGCTTGACCTGGGCTTTTTAAAATTTAAAATGAAACTGGAGATAAGTTTGTCCAGTAGTGACAAAAACGAGTGAGGGATGTGTTTTTAGTTATCTTGGGAAATGTGAGGCCAGAGCCAGCAGGTGATAAAGAGAGAGATTTTCCAGTCATTGAAGGAGGTGCCTCATTATACAGCAAATGTGGGAGCACCTCATTGTAACATAAATTACAGTTGGGCACGAAACCCTTGAAAGTAAATACATGTGGTGATTTGTTTTATATTTTATTACTTTTCCTCATGGAGTCTGGATGATGCGCGGAGTAGCTTTTGAATAGGAATTGTTTTGGATATGCCTAAAATCCACTGCTTCACGCATGACTTAGGCCACTTTTAGAGCCGATGGAGTGGGGTCTAAAATAAAATAAATGACTTTTTCATTCACAAGGTCACTACATGACCAGAATATTTATAAACACCCATGTGTTGAAAACCAAATTTTTGACAGATTCAAAATTCCCACCACAGGTTAAGAGGTCACATCCAAATCTGTTCTCTACAAATATTCCAAAATCATTAGGTATTGACCCATAATACAGAGTTGGTGAGTAAACAGTTAAAGTGATTACCCACTTGTTCCTGTTGTTTCCAAAAACTGAAAAATTATTCTATTGCATAAAATAATTCAATTCTTTCATCCGTTGATCAAAGTGATTAAAATATTTTGCTAATGTCACTAAGCGCTATGCAAATATAGTTTTAAGATGTTTACGACAATGCATCACATGTGAACCACCTGTGCCTGTTGGTAATTGCTGTTGATTGTGTTATCCTATGATATAATTAAGCCTGATCTGCGGCTTCAGGCTCCACAGCCATCCCAGCCCGTAGGGGTATCCCTGTCCTATAATCCCTTACCCTATGGAGTGGAGTTGATCATTAACCTACAAACATAAGCATTAACCCTACACATCTACAGTCCTCTTTCCAACATTTTAGTTTGATCATGGAGCTATATTCTGGTTATAAATCTTAGATGTTTCTAAAGGGACATCAGTAAATGGTGACAAGAGTACGAAGGTCTGTAATCATGTTGTCGTAAGACATCATACTTCCTACCCAAGTGTTCATCTATCACAAGTTGACAGCTCAAGGGTTAAGGTGGGCAGTTTGAGATTTGTGGAGGTCACACTTCCCTTGTATTATACTGCTGACCATAAAAATATCAGAATGAAAATTTGCACAAGCTGATTTATTTTTTTCAGGTTTGGGACTTGTGAGAAAATAATTCTTTAGGTGCTTGTATCAGCACTAGGTTGAGTCTGGCATTTCATACATAACAGGGTTAAAAGGACAACTGTCAACTAAATGACGACACTCAGTGTTTCATCTTGAGCAGTATAATATATGATCATACAGTTGAAAGTGTAGGCATAATTAAGTGGTCATTTGTTCAATATTGCTATACAATTTTGTAAAGTAATTATGTTGATATATAGTATTTACAATCTCTTTCTTTCAAAAAGGAAATTACAAATGTTTTTATGTAGTTTTATATATTTTGGCTTACACTTCACAAGCAAGAAAAGCAACTGCTAATTTGAGATTTAAGTGAATATTACCACAATAAAATTAATAATGAATAATAAAGTTTAATTGATTTGAACTTAAGAAATCTTAATGAAAATGTATAAATTAGCATATATGTTCCAATAATTTTTTACATATTTTTTCTATTATAAATATTTTGATAAACTACTTCCATTTCCACAATCCCTTATTTTGAAAAAATATCCATACACAGAGACATCAAATTGGCACTTACTGCAGGAATCAGCTCTGTTGTCAGCTCCCAGAATCATGTTTCAGATGCTAGTATCCAGGAAGCGATGCACATTTGTGTCCAGAGGAAACAATTCAGTAGTGTTGGTGCCAAACATTGATGTGAGGACACCTTTAATACCAAGCTTGTCACAGCACTAAGGACAGGCAGGCTAGCCGTTCAGCAATAGTCCAACGAAATAAAGGATCACAGAGATGGTTCAATTCCGTACACCAGAATCAAATCAGAGCTATCCCCAACCTGATAATCTGTTGATGAAGGTATAGAAGGAAGCCTAGCTAGTTCCTTGATCTAGATGAGGCTACAATTGACTAATCTACACGGTGTGATCTCTACAATATACTGCCAACACCAGCAATGTGCAGCCCTTTTCTACCTCCCTCATCCAGTCATCCTTAGTGCGACCAGTCAGGTGTGACGGACTATTGTGACCAGCTGTAACTGTCAGACAACTGAAGTCCGCCTCTTTGTTCAAATTTGGGTGGTGTAGAGGGGATCCGAGCTCTCTCATTGGCTGAGCCAGGTGACATTGTCGTGGTGGAGGTATTGATTGAGTGTGTGGAGAGGGGGGAGAAGGGGAAGGGGGAGGCTGGAGGGACTGAGTCGGTCAGTCTGATTGTGGTAGGCAATCTCTCCCACATCGGACAGTTGTTTAGCTTCTCTAATGCTATGTGTTTACATGTGTGCAAAACATGCCTACACTGTTTGGGGATAATAAAATATATATTACATAATTATGAGATTTATTTGGATCTTTACAAGAAGCATTAATTTTATAAATGTTGGTATAAAATACAATTTGCGTATTTAGCATATTTATTTAGATTTTTACAATTTAATTTAATAATATGTGTATGTTTATGTTCACTGACTTAAACACAAAACTGAGTCAGTTGAAGAGAGTAATTTGAGATTTTACACCATATTGGCATTATTTCAGCCATGTAGCAACGAGACCAAATTTACACATGTACACAAGTCTATCTTTAACACAAATTCACACTCAAAAGCAAGTTTTCTATATACACACTCTAACATCACAATACTTTGAAGAAATGTATTGACATTGACAAATATAAGGGATATATGAAATTATCAATACTCCTCATAGACCCTTTTCACTTATCTTCCCTAATGATTGTAATTGTAATAAGAAGTTACATTTATTATCTTACAAATGCCTTTCAAAGTTGAGTTGTATCAACACAAAATGACCAGCATGAGAATTAATTCACATGAAGTTATTTAACTTTATCAATTTGATTTCTCTTGAGAATACAGCAGAGAGATTGTTTTGATCCTGAGATAGCTAATGCTGAATAAGATACGTAATGACATTGCAGTTTGTTTATTGAGAATCTTGTATAATTGATTACAGTCAGTGATGGTGCACTGATGGAGGGAGGGAGGGTGCTGTGTAAACTATGTCCACTGTCCCCGGTACCGGCCTCCATATCACCAGGCCTCACACCCTGCAGCACCAGAACGATGTAGACAAACTCTATGAACAGCAACTTCTGTATTTCGTGAGTGCGACGTTTCGATACAGATTCTTGTACCGTTGTGTATCGAAATGTACTCATAACATAAAAAAGTTGTTATCCATAAAGTTTGTCTTTATTGTACTTCACAATTTCTAAAATGCCTATCTAAGAAGCATTAAAACAAATGTACCTGCATATGTGTATGGGAGCGACCTTCAAATAAGCTCCTCAAAGCTTGTTGGCCATTCCATTCATGACATATATTTTCATGAATAAAATATGTTTAAATCAAATGAACACTTCACATTCCACTCAGGGGATACTAGCATTTAGCATCTTATCAGCATTTAGTCTCTGCCCAATGTTTGGTTCTGACAGCTACAACTCTCGTTGTCCTATCAGTGATAGATATTAACTTAATATAGAGATAATGATTAGCAGAGTCTTACTGGACAGTCATTTACAAGGTTTGAAATTACTGACAAAATATTTGTACATGTTTCATTGGGAAATATATGGGTAGAAAACCATAAATGATTCATCACTAGAAAAACTGGGTTATGCCAAGTTGTAACTGATTATGGTGATTGTGATTATTATCAAAGAAACAATAGTGAAGGCCAGGTTGACAAATTCCACAGCATATTTTGAAGTCATGTTGTTTTCAGGTTGACAGTGAAAAGCAGTCATTTACTGTTAATTGATTTAATTGGCATTAATTTCAATTGAGTATGAGTTATTACCAGATATCAATTCATGTGTTATAATTGGCCTCGTAGAATTGATATCCACTTGCGGAGCAGCCGATCGTCTGATGTTTATGACAACTCTCTGACAAGATTACCTGCAGTACAAAGCACACCTTTAATGAGGGCTATTGTCTAATCAGGATGACTTTAACTTTCTCTGTGGTAGGAACTTAAACCTCTGTTTCTTTCTTCGTTACTGAAGAGTTCAGATGAGTATAAGTTGGTTCGGAGACAGACTGTCTAGCGACAATCACAACATCACAGATTCATGTTTAATTCTCTTGTTGAAATCTCAGGTTCATAAAGAAGATTATCACATTATTAGGGATCAGGACTACTCTGTGATTTTAATGCTTGTAAATATCAACACATATCATTTACAACAGTACAGATACATCAACTGATGCTATTAATGCAAATTCGGCATTTATCACTTTTCTTAGAGGCAGTCAGTTATGTAATATCTTGTCCAAATTAAACTTCTTATGTTCTTCGATACAGAGTTAATATATTTTGACACTGCATGTAATGCAATGATTAAAAAATGAAGCATTAAAGCCTCTTCTCCTGTCACCGAAAGCCGACGTTGAACCATAAATGATGATCATCTTCCCCTTTATTGCACCAGTTATCAGGGAAATATGCCTCACCTGGTCCAG
>VKKT01012032.1:0-11383 GCA_008038995.1 Haliotis laevigata | reverse complement strand
ACCTCACCTCACCTCACCTCACCTCACCTCACCTCACCTCACCTCACCTCACCTCACCTTTAGACACAAGTTTACATTCAACATACATGTGAAGATTCTGGTAAGAATGAAACTCCAGTATCCCATGCTTGTCGTTAGAGGCGACTAACGGGATCGGGTGGTCAGGCTCGCTGACTTGGTTCACACATGTCATCGGTTCCCAATTGTGTGGATCTATGCTCATGATGTTGATCACTGGATTGTCTGGTCCAGACTCGATTATTTACAGACCGCCGCCATATAGCTGAAATATTGCTGAGTGCGGACCAACCGAGCTGTGTTCCTTTTGCCAATAGGAATGTTCTAATAATAGCAAAGTATTTTCAGTAAAAACACATGAGATCATTTGAAAATGATAATGTGCTCAAAACACCAACATGATCAATATCGTGTTTGGAAAGCCACTCTGATGACGAGCATGATGAAATATGCCAGTACCGGATATTTGGCATCACAGATAAACCAATGATAGGTATGTTGATATTATTCATAAGTTCATCATGCGCCTTGAGGAAGACAATGTGTTTATCCGTATATTAGATAGAAGTGATTGCACTACGTATGAAGTGTCGGGACATTTGGTACACGGTGTACACAGCTGCTGAGTGGAACATGAGGATGGAGTGTGGGGATGATGTAACGAAGTTTATCAAGACACAACCAGAATCATGTGGCATTTGTGTTACAGGCAGCAGAGTCTCTATACACATACCTCGATGGCCTCTCTGTCCGTTCCATTTTGCACATGTGTTTGTCTGGGAACTCAAAATTACGTCACAATTTAATTCTGGAAATACTGGAGCCCGTTTCTGACAAAAGATGTAAAAAAATAATTATGTTGTTTTAATGTATATATACTGAGGATGAAAAAATAGTTTAAGCTTTTTCCAAATCCCAAAACTTTTATCCATCTCCCCACGGGCCAAATAATTTAATATCACCATACAATAGTTGAATTTAGTTAAATAATTATAATTGTGTGTCACGAGTGTTATAGACATACTTTCAGTAGTTTATAATCCGGAAAACATTGGTTCAGAGCAAGGATATGCATTCTCGCTCATGAGCACGATAGTTATAATGTGGCGTTTTCATCCTAAGTATATACACATGAAAACAGCGTATTGAATTTTGTATAATCTCTTCAAAGAAACTGGCCACAAAGTGTATAGTTTCTGGACAAAATGGGTTTCAAGAATAATATTGTAACATATCCAATGCATCTTTCCCTCAAAAGTACCATGACCATTTCATTTGTGTGTAATAAGAACACCCTAATGTCTACAAGCCAATGACAAGTTTATATCACTGCCGATTCTGGCCGATTCTTGCAGTGTACAGAAAATACAAGACTGTCTGTGGTTCGTACTATTGCAAACTGTAAAATTTAATTTGACCAGAACATTACAAACGCCATCAATACAAAACTATATTCAAAACAGTCCCCAGCACCACGAACTAAGATCCAAAGAACAACTATGATACATCGATCGTTCATTTAATTTTTGAAACCATCAAATATGGTGTGCATCTTCTTTTTCATACCTGTTGTCTTAAATTACATTTACACTCCTAATGTATCTACGTATTCAGTTCCAAGCACAAATTTTAGTCAATAGGTTTTTGAGTTTGTGAGCTAGTGAGTGAATATTTGGGAATCGAACCCCGACCTGCAGCTCGAAACGTCAATGTTTCAACCTGTTGATTTTCCCGAATGCATGGGTTACACGCATAATACCATTTATACATCCGTCAGAAGTTTCAAATCACAATGATACCTTTCAAAATAAAACCAACCCCACAAAGGATGTACACAAATAAGCTAAATACACGTCCATTTAAAATATATATTAACACAAGATAAATAGGCTTCAGAAACAGACATGACTTGTTTGGTTAGTTTGAGAGATGGGTCATGGTTTGACAGATCCAATACAATTACCCTAAACAAACTGGTAAACAATCAACCAAGTTTCTTAACATACACCTTACTCATCTCGTTTCTCTTTCAAGTTAAAGCCATCTAGTTTCTTGCTGTGTCGAGTCATTTATAACATGTCGTAGACGCGCACACTGACAGGAACCATCACATCTAAAAACATCCAACTTCAAATTACACTCAAATGAATTATTGGTCGGGCTTAAATTTAAACAGGGAGGGGGTATGTTTTGTTACAGTGTATATCACAGCAGGTTTGAGTGAAATTTAGCGAATTCTTCAAGCAAAGGGGCGGCTGATGATCACGGCCTTGATGAACATCCCACCAATACCACTTGTCAGAGACGATACGACACCCCCGAGTTGATAGACAACATGGACGTATTAGGAGTGTGTTAATCTTTCTGTAAATTAGCACCACTATTTGGAATGTAGCTGTACGGTCTGGGGGTCCGTGGTGTTCATTACAAGGGGGTGCAATGCAGGCAGATAGGGCCGCCTCGACATCCCATCTCTGATTGAGGGGTACTCCTGCTGTTAAAACCTCATCTTCATCTTTAAACTACGTAGGTATCGGTTTGAACAATTCTTGTATTGACGAAATGAAAGGATGAAATGCTTATACCAATATCATATATTCATGAGTATGCCTTGTGATTCTTTTATATATTGGTATGAATAGCTGTTTGTTTTTCGGTTGGTGCGTAAATTTGTATTTATTTATCACTGTGCAAATTGTTTGGACGTTCGTTGAGGTCATTTGAATAGATGTCCGCTTAGCACATGGGCGATCTTGAAAGGTAGTACGTATTTCTTGACGTTCAACACATACACTTGCTATAATATTCCACACATACATTGCCATTTGTAATAATGTTCCACACATACATTGACGTTTGTAATAACGTTCTCACACATACATTACCATTTTGCAAACATTGTACACACATACATTGCCTTTTGCAAGATGTTCCACACATACATTACCATTTGTAAATATGTACACACATACATTGCCTTTCGTAACAATGTTCTACACAAATATGAAAATCATGTTCCACATAAACATTGACATTTGTAATCATGTTCCACATAAACATTGACATTTGTAACAATGTTCTACACATACACTGACATTTGTAATCATGTTCCACACATACATTTTTCATTTGTAATACTGTTCCAAGCATAATGGACATTCGATATAAATGTTCCACACAAGCATGGCCATATGTTACAATGTTCCATATATACATGGGCATCTGTTCCACAAATGCCTGAACATTTCATACAATGTTCCACACATAAACGCTGTGCGAAAGGAAAAGAATACACTTGACAATTTGATTCAACCAAAAGGCAGCTAAAGTAAAGACAAGAACAGTCGCCGATAAACTGAAAAATTCAGGTCCAAATCACAAGTAGAGTAATATCTAATAGTCATTTTGTGTTTGTTTCAATTGTAGCCATCATCAAACATGGATGTATACTTCAGTTTGTCCAGTCGCCAACAACATTCCGCAAACTACGTAAGGGAGAATATAGCCTAAATGTATGTCAAATGCATTATGTGAACGAGTACGGGATATACATCGTTTTCAATATGTTCACTGACCTTTTTCAACACTAACCAATCACAATTGACAGAATTGTTTCATTTGTTGAGGATGGATGATGAAAGACAAAACAGCACACACATATGACAGTCTCGCTTGACAAGGGTATGAGAACCTGCACATTAGGTCAGGACAATTTATCTACTTTAATGATGATACAAGTTTGAAAATAATATATGGTGACAAGATTTATTGACAAAAGCATGTTACGTCAAAGGTAGCACCATGCAAACAGATGATACAGTAATTGTGTAAACGCACATCAACAAACTTCGCAAATTAAAACAGCTTTTTACAAATATTCCTGTGTAAATTGTACATAAAGACAAGGAGGTAACAAACAGCCTTGTCAAACACCACTCGGGAGAAAGACAAAATTCAAAGCAGGTACACCGCAACGTTTTGACTTGCACTCACAGCTCGAACTGAAATACACAAACAGAGAAAAGAAACTATAGTCCATACCACAAATAAATGCATTAGGATACCTCACAGGGGCTCATGCAACATGCAACAGATTCTCCAGAACATTTGTATAAGCGACACATTGTTATCAACTACCATATTGTTGATTTAAAGTTGCTCTTAGAGAATGCCAGCTTTATCCTAAACTACCGTGACAACTGACGTAATGTTTACTTTGGAAACAGTATTGAAATAACTAAAACGTCTTTATGATATCCTTGCAATATTGGTACAACTATTGCTCTAGTATTGAAATGTACGCGTCCCTTCCTATGAAGTAGGGTTTCTGGCTTCATATGGTACTCTGAAATCTTTACCTGTCCACCAAGCAATATCCTAAAAGGTCTGTGGGTTAGGGAATAGAATAGCCGCGGGATGTTAGTGGCCGGACTCCCAGGCATGTCATACAGGATGGTAAAATATGGGACTTGTTGTTTCCCTGTCTGGCGCTCGGTATAAAGATCATGTAAAGACTGGTCAACTCGGAGTAGGTATTATGTGTCTGAGTAGGTTATCATAGAGTCTTTGAAGGACATTTACACATAAACATAAAGGCAAGAATTTAATGGAAGTCAACTTTAGAATAAAGAACATCTATATAATTTTTGCCTTTAAATGTGTCATGGTTTCTCATCAACTACCACCATAAAACTGACATCTGTAAGGATTAGTACAAGCAGTCTCTCTCTCTCCCTCCCTCTCTCTCTTTTTCTCTCTCTCTTTCTCTCTCTCTCTCAAATTTTGCATTGATCGAGTTCGTTGCATCCGGAAATGTGTATTTTGGGGGGTTGTTGTCGTTGTTTGGTTCTATTCGACGTGTACGCGTTACAGCCCCATAAACCCATAAAATGACCAATACAGAGTATGTGTGGTCGCAGACTCGTTGCGAGCATCCTAGGGCCTCTGAGTTTTGATGAACACATCCAGGGCGCCATACCGATTCTCCGGCAGACTCCGAAACACCCAGCATGCAGTCATCAAGTCGCGTCCCCAAAACCCCCGTAAAACCCCAGGGTGGGGAATATGATGGCGGATCTCTTGCCCCCCGGCAATATAAACACGCACCCTCCCTCAATTCTACTCCTCCATCTTGAACGGTCGGTTGTGTGATGCTGCTGGGTCGCGGGCTCGGTTTGCACAACAATATTGTCTCAAATTGTTTCTTCTGAGACATCCCAGATCTCGATATACTCCGCACAAATATAAAGCTGGTTAATGTCTTGGTTTAATGCAGCTGAAACATTTCAAGGGAGAAGTCTTTATGGCTGAGAATAAATGAAGTTTAAAACCGCGTCAATGACCGCTCCCCGGCGATTGGAGCTCTTTTAGCGAGGAGGAAGATTAAGAAACATATGTTATGTTGAGTACCTGCGGTGTTATCATCTGAAGCGATTATACCCCCGGTCTTAATGTGCATGACTGTTAAGGTGAAAAGGAAGAATGTGAATTTATTGTGAATTCCGTCAAAGAAACGGTTTCGCAACTTAAACCACAGTATTATTTTGACAGAGAGCTGAAACCAGACTTTTGTTCGTTTTTATCTAAATCTTTTTTTAGATTTTATAAAAGCTAGACTGACATATTGCATCTGTATGTAAATTGTTCTTGTAGATAATGAACCAGATCGGAGTGACGCATCGTCTAATGCTCATGCATTCACTGAAAGCCACAAACACACACTATATACACTATGAAATATGATCAGTGATTTGACACGCGGTGTATATGTATTACGAAAAAAAGACATATAAACGGTATACATTGTAGGACCATGTACGTCTAGGAAGAAAAATAAACAAATTAAAATGATGTGTTCAATAATGTTCATTTTCCAATGCATTACCAAAGAACATTACATATGACACAGGCACATAATAAATTTTACACAACAATGACACCAACAGCCCATGTGTTCACACATAAACATCTGAATAACGTCACGCTGCACGTCTCCCCTAAACGTAAACAAACGTTAATAAACACACACGTGTCAGTAAACACAATGCTAATTTCTGCCACTCAATAATGTAAAATGCAAATAAACAAATGATAACAACGAGCATACACAGAACAAAGTAATTCGAAATGAGAGAAATTGATTAAATAGATGTATGTTGACAAAAGTTGATTTGTCAGGTATAGTATGCATGGTACGTAAAATGTTCTTATCATATATCTCCACTTATCTCTAATTTCTGCTTATCTCTGCTACCGATGCTTTCAAGTGCATGCCTATCTTAAACTGACCATGGCTTGTATCCGTGAATAGAGCTTGTATTTGAAATATAGATTACAGTGAGAGTACAGTAATTCGTCATCAGCGATTTCCATTTCATAGCATCTTTTCAAACGAAAATCCAAACCTTATACTGAGGCTTTCTGTTGCCCATAGAATTATTGCGTGAGACATTTATTTTGTGGTTCACTTTATTTTAATTATTGCGATTGAGGGACTATGGTAGTAATTCTTTTGAAATCAACAAATAATAACTTGGGGATTTCACGATGTTGCGACGTCAGTTTTTAGCCTAGCAATGATTCGATAAGCTTTTAATGTCTTGGTCAAAGTAGATACTCAAGCACATGCATTCTGTTGCCTGCAGTTCTACCAGAAACATTAACGTTAAGTTACCTAAAAGTCAATTTCTAACGGAATACGATCGACCAATTGTTCATTGACGTTTTGACATTCTGTCTCATAAACCGTTTCTTTGTAAACACATCGAGGGATTGGATGAAACTGTTAACATTGACGGATACAGTTAGTGAACATCTTCATCTTTTGACCTGCTCACGTAGGCACAGTTGTGAAATTATATGACACTGTTCAGTGCCTAATCCACACGGGGTGAAATATTTGGTAAACATTGGGAAGCAAATGTGGACACACTGACACCGTTAGTATATTCATAGAATTATTCCGTGATTGGAAGAAACTAGAATTTGTAAGGAACGGGAATAACGCGTCAATGGCATTTTGGAAATGAAGAAAATAAATGAAATTGTTACAATGACTATCACCTTCTGTATTACTCTTGTCGGATTTAGACATGATGAAGAACACAGGAATTGTTCAAAGTTAAATGAGTTCAAGTTTATGTTTTTCAAATTTCCAAACGCAGTCCTTGGTATCAGCTCCTCTGCGACCAAATGTGAATTTCCTAGACGTCTGAACCCCTTTTAGACATATTGTACAACAGTAAAACCACCTTGACTTGATCATGTTACAATATAGGATCTACAAATGATTTCAAAGGAATCGGTGTTCTGCTTATCATTTGCTGCTAATGATTTAAAGTCGTTGCGTGTCCGTGTGTGCAAACATAGCTTACTTTATCTTTGCACAGAAACATTGGATAAATCTCCTGATGACTTTTTTCAAGGCTCGTGTCTATATTACCGTTCATATCCCGTTGTCCAATAAAGCTTACATCAATTCTTGTCCTTTGGTCGTCAGAACTTACAAAAGGTCAAACGCATCACTGACCATTGTTCAGTTCGAATTGATGTAGATCTTGAATGAAAGTAATAAATAGAATGAAATACCGCACCCACCTCACATAATAATATAATAGTTCTAAGAATAAGTCGTTTCATGGAAGATGTAATTGGCATGAGATGTTTATAGATACCATGGTCTTTGATTCCAAAAGGAGCGAGCCCATTTAAACGGAGAATACCATGTCTTCATATAGGTGCGTTTATTCGCGACATTAATTAATAGAAAATCCCTGAAGATTTCAAGAACCGATTATTCCGTCCATACCAGCGTGATGGCGGGGAGGATCTGATACATAGTTGTCGTTGCCATGGTTACCAGTGTTTGCCGGGAATAAGATTTATCAGAGAAAAAAATATTCTACAAAGTGATGGTTGTGATGTCGTACAGCTCGCGACACGATATTCTGTCCGTGATGACGCTTTCATCAACGTGTGGGTATGTCATTTTTATCACCAGCACCGACTCTGCAGATACCGTCTCGAGTTAGATTTCAGCGTGCTATAAGCGAGAAAAGATGCAAGAAGCGGATAAGCATCTCCTCGCATTCATCTTGCCTATCAGCAGCTAAGGCGCGTCTTGTCTTACACCGCTATCTTCACGTTTTAGTCTAAGTTGCCTTCACCACGGTGCTTGGCCGGCGTCTTTCAAAAGGTCTTTATATCGTGTGTTCATATTGGGGCAATTCTCTTAGAAATGAGATTATTTGAGGTTCTAATTAGCTTTTTGATATTTCGCGAACGGAGATATGCGCACTGCACCTGTTTATAATTTAGACGGGGAGTTTTTCCCATGGTGAGTTTCGGAAAGAAACCCGGCTTATTTGATCGTATTTTGACATTTTGTTTGCTGATGTTAAATCCAGTTTCAGGGAGAGTCGGTGCTATGATGTGTCGATCATTGTAAAACGTCAGCCGTTATTATTCTTGCCATCATCAACAACATCATCACATCACCACCATCTTCATTACTGATCTTCTTAATAACGTTGTGTGTATTACAATAATATTACTGTGTGATAGTTATGCGTCCATCACCTTGATGAACACAAGCATATTATTTCATTTACGAACGATTTATTATTATAATTATTTTCTATTTTATTCGTTATTGTCCGTGTAAATTCCGGTTTTCATTCATTGAATATTTAATCTTTGGCGATTTATTATTACTATCAATGTTATTATACATCCTGCAAGCTCCTACACGTGATCATGATCATAATCAAGCACAACTACCTCTGCTGCTGGAAATACCACCACCACTACTACTGTTGTGGCTGTTACTAGTGAACTACTACTACTACAACAACTACTACTACTACTACTACTACCTTTTTTATTTACGAGTATGAATATTTAGCGCCGAAAATCGTTTACGAACTCAGGATTCAACTTCAGATAACGCTGACAGTGAATATTTCGTCCATGTCATAATCACACCTGTCAATATTATTTTTCGTTTCATTGTGTTTCGGTGTAGGGTACAAAGTTATAATTTGTTCAGACTTTATTTTCAGTAAGGGTGATGTCTTAAACCACCATTATGCTGACTACAGTCAAACAGCAAATAGAAATTAAACCATGCCAGACACGTTACCAGTAGGACGATGTGAAGCAAACCAATTACATATACAAAACAGGAGAATGTCGCTTATTTACAGATATTACAGCGAAGAAACGAATATGATATATTTAATTTCAACAAAATATCGGGTAAACAATTATCTAAAAAATGGAAATGACATAAGCGATTAGGAAGAATCGTACTAGGAAACTGTTCTTTTATGAATTCAATTAAAATTTAAAAAGTGGAACCAAAAGTAAACATTCAATGAATAAACTGTTAAACGACATATAATCATTCAATATATGTCTGGGTTTAATAACACTTATCAATTAAAACATGATTTAAATAATTAACAATATTACATTAAAGCATGAGTTTAGAATTAGTAAACGATGGTCACATACGACAGTGTACCTGATAAAATTGATTCTACTATGCAGTAATACTTTACAATAATACTTTACAATAATACTTTACAATAATACTATTCAACAAATATCCTCGATAACAGTGTAATTAACAAATGCATCAAATAATATATTTCGCGTAACCTACACTGTTATTTAATGAGTTAATCATGTTATTTGTCGCACGAGCTTAATATACAGAATTTCCTATTCAAATGAGCGCGTCGATTACATCGTATTGTATGTCAAAGCAACATTGGAAATCACACGTGCAATATATTTTATAAATTGTTCAGTCCTCGACACAGCTGTTGAAAGGCTAAAAATAACCGTCCTTATACTGCTGCGGTGTCGGAATTAATTCATAAACAATAAGATAGCCAAAACTACGGGGAGTGTGTGTCCTATTTGGAGATTTTGATATAACTTAATAACCTTGATTAGGTAGCCCGACCCCCCTCGGGATGCCTGGGCAATTAAAACACGTGTTGCCTGATTCCATCCAAGGAAATCAGAATACATCAGTACAGTTTGTGGTTCATGCTGTGTGTTTTTTGTTATAATATGCCATCATTCGCGCGCTATATGAATATTTATAATTAAATAACATTTTATATACCGAGCTTTTGTTTTCATTTTGAAGGTGTGGTTTTATCGTTCGACTGAAGTCGAATTTATCATCTTTGTTATCAGCTCGATTTATCATCACCCATCCTTCATGATGTGCTTATTCAATAGCCTTTTAGATTTTCAAATGCGTTTTATTTAGGAAATATTTTAAATTATGTCTTCAAACAATTTGATTTTGCACAATTTGAAAGCGTAGTATCGCAAGTTTGAAACGGTGATTTCCGCTTGATAAATTTTACCAGCTGTTGAAGTAAACAAACTGAAGTTAAGTTCAAGGGAATACCTGGATAGTTACAATATGTTGTCCCTCCAGCTGTCTCACTTCATATAAATGCTATTTTCTTACCACTGTGCTCATATTAAAGTGCCTCCACACGAGTCTGAGTGCCACACTGTGATATATGTCTTTCGTTTTTACCAAAACAGTATGAAGTAAATCAGCATTCGGTTCGTTGTTGTTTGTAATAGTTTGTTCGTTCAAGAGGAATAATCATCTTCGAATGAGGATTCATATGTTTGTATGGTTGTAATATTTTATCAACAAATATTTCGTAAAAAATACCATTTTAAATTTTTAATAAATTTCAGTAAAATGATTAGTATTATGCAAACGAGGTTTCATACATTGAACACCGTTCACCTGGTCGAAATTACTTTCTTTGATCTTTGCCGACAACAGATTTGAAGCCCACCTGGCATGTAAACACGGAGAGACATATTTATCACATTCCATGATGTGTGGGATGCGACAGTGGCACGAGTTCATACTGACAATTTGTGTTATGATAATAATCTTTTGTAGATACTGCATGATACTTTTCCTGCCACCGTTGAACACATCAGCACTTGTGGAAACAACGCTACGGCGTAAGAAATACAATTAAATAAAAACATATTTCTTTCCACCATTGTTTTGAGTTCGATAGTTTAAATATGCCCATCTAAAAGATGTTAAAACGATTTTAGAAATCACATGTGATTTTCAGAGAGAAATAGTATACATGTATTCACAAAACGGTTGGAATGTATTTGCTTCTTATACATCAATCGGCAAAATCGTTACATTTTATCGAATTTATAATCACGAGTTGCATTCAATCTGTACTCCAGCGTAAACAATTCTATATGGTAAGAAGCATCGTTTAAGTGATGCGTTGTTGTCATGGCAACTTACAAATGATACCGCACTACTTCAACGTCACCATCCACCCCCCACCCC
>VKKT01012030.1:39234-58616 GCA_008038995.1 Haliotis laevigata | reverse complement strand
CTGACATGAGTGCCTGGAAAACATTTAAAGTAGTATTAAATCCTACTCACTCACTGACTAATGGAAAACGTAAATCCACAAATATTCAAGACTGACCCAGAAAATCGCAATAAGAACAAGCCCCTACTTAGAAATTCACACCTTTCAGTTTCACCTTACTGCAAATACATGAAGTGGTTTCACACAAAAAATATTGCACAGTTCAGACATTTAAAATGGTTGATTAAAATGAAAGACAAGTGGTATGTTTGTTTTTTAAATAAATTTAATATACAGACCATAGTTTGTAACTAATCAGCTTTCATTAAATTTGTTTCCAAAATATCATCACCATAGAGTTTTCTCTTGACCTGTGGCCTATAGTGCATGCTTTTTTTACTTATTTTTTTTGTCACTGGATTGAATGCAGTGTTAAAGTACGAGTTTAAGAAAGTAAGAATTTAACACTAAAGTTCAAATGTTGACACAAATTATTTTCCCGTTATAGATTCCCACAGAAGAACCTGGAGCTGTTAGTTTGAACAGTCAAAACAATATAACTGTCAAGGTGTTAGCAAAACCAGGAGCCAAATACAATGGGGTCACCGGTAAGTGCATGTTGGAGGATGTTACAATGAAAACTATGTCACTGGTAAGTATCGGTAAGTATTCTCATCCATGTTAAGATCCAGTGGCATCACTTGTGTAACATGAATGTAAAATGCTTTGATGTATCTCAAGTTTACCCCTAATGATAAGATGTATTGCTTCATGCGATAATTTTGAATCACTTTTTAAAAAAGTAATGTTTACTACATTTTGCAAAAACAGTTGCTGATAGCAACTTGGGCTGGAGTTAAGGTGACCTACATCACAAAGTTCACTTCCCTGTGAAGATCCTGGTTAGATTGGGACTTCAGCATTCCATGGTTGTTGTAAGAGTAGACCAACAGGATCATGTGGTCAGTTTAGCTGTCTGGGTTGAATGCATGTTGTTTACCAATTTCGTTGATTTGATGTCAATCACTTGATTGTTTGGTTCAGATTACTTAGAGACTGCCTTTGTTTTGCTGGAATATTACTTCGTGCAACATTAAGAACAAACATAGGTTAAGTGATCAACCTGATTGATACAGCCCAAATTCCCAAGTCATTCATGTTAAACAGGAGGCCTCATGCAAAAATGGCTAAAATTGAAGGCACAATGTCACACTTTTTCGACGATATTTTGGTCTCACTTTGGCTTCCTATTGAAGCAATAAAAGACTTATTATTCCTTATGACTTGCCTGAAATCGATAACTAAAACTTTGAGGTGAACAGCTTCCAAACAGAGAACACTTGCCATATGTGGAATGTAAACAATTGCTCCGTACATCGAAAACTGACGCATACGGTGTTGTCTAACTGGTTTCAGTCACAATAGGGTATTCGTAAAGATCTCTCCAAGGGACATAACTCTGTGGGGTTCACTTTAATTAATGTTCGTCAAGAGACGTTGCAGTAATTCAATTGAACTTTTTTATTTAATATTGTAATATATATATGTAATTTTTTGGGGAGTAAATTATATGGTAGTTTCCTTGAGGGATGATAGTATTATTGAGAGAAATGCATTATTCAATTTTAGAGAAGTGTAGTGTGATGTAGTGCCTTTAAGTATTGGAACATGTATACTCACAATGCATAATTAATGTGATGTACCAATGTACAGATACGTGAGGTAGACGTTGAAGTAAGGTATGATTACAATCCCCCTGTGATGTGGAATCTGCAAGGATCTTGTGGTGATAGTGAGATTCACAGCCCTTCTCTGGGCTCATTACTAGACTGACTGTAAATTGTTGTGATGCTTGTTGCAGACGTCAGCCCTGAAGGTGTTGGTGTGCAGATAGCAGCTCCTCCTATGGAAGGTGAAGCCAATGCAGAACTGGTTAAATATATGGCCAAAGTGCTTGGAGTTCGTAGATCTGATGTCAGCCTTGATAGGGTAGGTTAAGGAGTGGTCATAAAGCAGCAAGTGTGTTAAAACATCCTGTATTTATTATGCCTGGTATAATGTATGCCAACATATATGTTTATCATTACCATTCAGCTGTAAAAATGTTTCACAGCCATAAAATGTATCCACATGTTACATGACTGTGTTCACAAGATAACACTATGGATTTATCAAGGCTTCCTTTTCCCTTTCTATAAGTATAAACAATATATTCTAAAACAAAGTGGCAAAATTCCTGCTTCTGAGTAGTTTATTTGGTAAGAAAGCGTAACAGCTTTGCTTTTAGACACCTCAGTAGTGTTGGTGAAACTTTCTCGTAACATTTAAACAAAAATTGCAATAAGCTGTCCGCCTGCATACATTCTTGAAGCATCATCCTAGATCTTATAGTTGTATATTTGGTCAGTACTTTGGTATTTCCAGTTGTGAAGGATGATATGCTAAGTAACAAGGGCACTGCAATCAAGTTCAACTTTGTGAAAACACAGTTATTTGAAAATTTCATGTCTGTTTGACAGGGTTCAAAGTCAAGAAACAAGATGTTGGTGATTTCTGGAGATGTGACTGTGGATGGTGTGGTAGCAAGTTTACAAAGAGAGATCAGTAATGGCTGAACATCACTCTTCATCTTAATTATGATCTGGGCCACTGAATATTTCCCTGCTGACCGCTGAGTGTTAAGAAAGCAAGGCAGACTTCAGTTGAATGTCCCCAAGCAGACAGTTGATGCTACACCAATGCTAGTCAATGGAAACTGCTCAGACCAGTAAGTTACCACATGTCAGGCAACACAAAAAGTAACATATGGTATGTATCGTCACTGATGTTTTAAGAGCACATATATGGAGGATTCCATGCTGCCAAGATTGTGGGCAGTATCCCATTGGAAGTGAACGGAAGCATGATACATTGCCTCTTGAATGTATGTTCTACTGAATATTGATCAGCTACTGAACTCTACCAGCTGCCACCATATCCGTAAAGTTCTGCATAAAAGTGATGCTATTCTTCATCATGGGTTCATCAGGTTCCAATAATACTCTGTAGACATTGTTCCACTGATAACAGTACTGAAGATTTGCTGCTTTCAGGTTTATATTAACTTGGCCAGTGTTGTTTTGAATTCAACAAGTAAACAAAGGGAATAGAAAATGATACACTTTATAAACTGAATAAACTGTCTGAATAAGGTGCATGGTTATTCAAATGTGTTGTTAATCACTTAAAAAGACTCCACACATGATGTGTGAAGCCTGTTCTCCTTGTCTGCCTCTGATGATATATAGGGATTATTACACGAGCAAGTGTGTCATACGACTTATACGAAACGAGTATGAAATTTTGTGTGGCACACTTTCTTGTGTAATAATTTCTTTATTATCCATTATATTCAAGAACATTTGTGCACTAAAATACGGTAAGCAAGTGTGACTGCCCTGTTCATTGACGTCACGTTCATTGTTAAGGGACATCACAGACGATGAAATAGAGAAACAATGGTTTCACAATGGCAAAGTGATATGTACACATGTGCACATGATATATATGACACTGGTTATGTTTCACCCTATGGGTAATAATACAAAATAAGACATCATCACCCACTCACTACCAGTACAGAATGTTAATCTGGATTATCAGTGTAATGGATTGTATGATTTCAAAATATTAGTCAGCTTATGACTCCTGTGGTTTATTGTATATCATCTCAATCAAACAGTGGGGGATGTTGTTCATATAACCATGCCATCAGTCATATGTTTCGGAGGTCCAGTCTTAGGTATTTCCAGGACAATATAACACTAGAATATTGCTGACTGTGGTGTTTAACAAGAAGCTTTCAACATTAAGTATACACTACTTAATCACTGTATGCTGTTACCTCCATGGCAGGTGATGGTGGTAATGTACTGTGCTGGGTGATATTCTTAGCCATACCTGGATCCACTGGTCAGGTTCAAATCCCATGTGAAAACCACTGCATGTGATGATCCTTGGCCTGTTAACACCATTGCCCAGATTCTGAGGGATGTCGGGACGGTGGGGTAACCACCCAGGTTCGATTCCCCATATGGGTACAATGTGTGAAGCCAATTTCTGGTCTCCCCTGCCATGATATTGCTGGAATATTGCCAAAAATGCGGCGTAAACCATACTCACTCACTCACTCGGGTGTCTCACAGTGGTACATCTTTATAAGTTACACTATTGACATTAATCATAAAAATATAGGAACAATGTTGAGTTTGACTTGAATTAGACTTGCTCAGACTGTCAGTTGATCTGAGCATAGTCCATCTTCAATGTTTGTGCCAGACAGCCATCATTAATGCACAAGTTCAGTGTTATTCATGCCATGATCTTATTGTAAAGTGTATTGCATTTCTGAAAAAGAAAGTGGTTCAGGGATTAGCCGTATATTATATAGATTCGTATGGGGCAAAGAGTACCAACAAAATCAACCTTCCTAAAAGTATGCAACTGTATTTGTGACCTGTTTTGGTGAATCATCTGTATACAGCCACAAGTGTGTAATGCAGATATACTTAAAGATATACTCAGTTTCACTGAGACCCCTTTAGTCAAATCATATATTTCAACAATTGCCATGGAATGCATGTGATATAAACAACACATATTATTGTACAGGGTATTTCAGGGTGTGTGTCCATCTGTAGCTGCACCTAGGGTCCAGCTGATTAGATAATGTAAACATGTTCAACAATGAACTGGCGATCATATAACGTTATTTGGTCTATGACAGAACATACTGCCAGGAGTGGAAGTCCAGTGATGATGGGTCACCTAACAAGTAACTACTAGACTGGTTAGTTGTAGTATTTGTCAACATTCATCTATACCAGTGAATGCTTTATTATCATTCATTATTTAAGTAAAAAGAAACTTAGTGCTTAGAACATGAAATTAAGTGAGTTGTTGTTAGAACAGTATTTCACCATAGTGTTTCAGCAGGGAGGCCAGCCCAAATTAGTCAATGATGCCCTAATTCCTCAGAGACATGACACTCCATTACCTACAGCCTTGTCCATCTTGACCACCAGCAAAGCAATGTTATTATATTAACCACCAGCAAAGCAATGTAATTATATTAATTCTACACTCGAGTATGTTAATGGACTAACAACTTTGAGGCAATATCCTGATGACAGAATTACTTTCAGGCAATATTCAGCCCAGCATTTACTGAGAAAAAAAGCTATACTTATGTAACAAAATCAGTCATGGCTGTGACACATGTGACAACAAAACTGATTCTCGAAAGTTGGACTAATTTCTCACAACTATTTGACCATAGAAATGAACAAGTTTGGAAGGACAATGCTAATCAACTAGTTTCTGATAAAATCTTTATTAATGATACAACATTTACACAATATCTTGTGAAAACAAATATAATGTACAAGTGAATGAACTTTCTTGATATACTGCAAACTGTGATCAACGTATAACAGTATACATGTGTAACAAGTGAAAGTTGCTACATTACATGGTCAGCAATCATCAACCTATATCAAAGCAGGCTGGAAACTATCCTTCCAGAGTCTGTTCAACAAAGCCATCTTAAGAAAGTAAGATTCTTATGGATAACAACTTCTTTATTACATATGTCATGATGCAACATTTTGGTATGGATTCTTATACTGTTGTCAAACAAGAGTGACTTTTGCTTGACAACGCTGTAAGAATCCATACCGAAATATCGCATCATATATAATAAAGTTGTTATCTATAAAGAATCTTACTTTCTTATTACTCACCAGCTTCTAACATGCCAATCAAACAGATCAAAGCCATCTTAGCGCTAAGATGTTCATAACTCCCATACTTTAACAAAGCCTTATGACAGTCATGAGATTGTGCTGTGGAATGGGACCCTGGGCCAGTTGATGAAAGCATTACCAATGGACTGCAGTCAACTGTTACACTTAAGACTCCAGTTCATCCAAACATATGTTGGCACTTTGGTTAACAATTATATCTTTGGGATCAGCCTATACTGCAGTATCCTGCTGACACCAATCAATGTACATTGTATTTCCATGTAAACATACATCAAACACAAACATTTATATATTCACTATAGGCAGTGTATGAATTAGGCCTGTCTAGATTTCTGACGGCCGGTCTAAATTTACAGATAGCCAGCCTGATGGTCTGGTAAAAAAAATTAGATGTTCCATACATCTGAGTAAATTCACAGCAAGGAATTCATATTTGGTCTGGTTAAATCCATTTTGGGCTGGTAACACTTTGAACCAGCTCTGATGTCTGGCTGGATCTTTGACTTAATTCATACACCGCTATTGACAAAATATTTTGTCACCAAAATAACCAAGAAATAACAAAATTATATTTACTGTATGAAAGAGAATGTAAACATAAATAATTGCATAGTGATCAGGTAAAAGCAGCATATAGTGGATTTATAATAATTGAACTACAAACTCTCGGTTGCAGATGATACTGTTTCATGGTTTGTGATACATTCCATACATACATTCATGTATCCCATATTTATACTTGTTAAGTTATTTTCTTTACTGATTAAAGGTTGTATCTCTCCCCATTGTTATCTAAATCTTTCCTGTTTCATGCACAAGATTATCACCATGATGTCATCGCGGTTCTTACTGACATCATTATCTGTCTTTATATTCATCAAACTTTCTTGATTGTGTCCCAAATTTGAAATACTGGGCATGTGCCTTTCATGGTTTTTCTTTTGTCGTCAACATGCTATCACCTTCGACATCATCTTCTTGTCATTATTTATTTTCATTTACTGTATTATCATCATACAGAGGCAGATCTCTTATTTTGAAAATGAAAAAGTAGGCATGATTTCATTATCATGCATACAATGATACACCAAGTAAAACATGAACTCATGATAGATGAATAGACACAAGCTAACATGCAAGGTGTCTCAAACAACAGGGTTGGGTGCACACACCTATATCATAATTGCCCCTGCCTGTATTTTCAGTTACTTCATTCAAATGATTAATCAGCATCATCTTCATCCTCCTCCTCCTCCTCATCTTTTATCTTTGATTTGTTTTGTTTTGACCTACGGTAATCTTCCAGGTCTTGTCTTTTAAACTTTCGGTTTCCAAGCTCCTCCTCCTCCTCATCATCATCACCACCCTCCTCCTCATCATCATCTTCCTTCTCCACCACCTCATCATCATCTTTCCTCTTTGATTTGTCTTTTCTTGACCTAAGGTCATCTCCTATATCTTGTCTCTTTAGCTTTCGTTTTTCAAACTCCTCCTCCTCATCATCATCATCTAGACTGCTTAATTTTCCTCTTTTGGTTTTGAGATCAACATCAGTATCCTGCTTTTTGGATTTTCCTTCATCATCATCATCATCATCATCTAGACTGCGTAATTTTCCATCATCATCATCATCATCATCATCATCATCTAGACTGCTTAATTTTCCTCTTTTGGTTTTTAGATCAACATCAGTATCCTGCTTTTTGGATTTTCCTTCATCATCATCATCATCTAGACTGCTTAATTTTCCTCTTTTGGTTTTTAGATCAACATCAGTATCCTGCATTTTGGATTTTCCTTCATCATCATCATCATCATCTAGACTGCGTAATTTTCCATCATCATCATCATCATCATCATCATCATCATCTAGACTGCTTAATTTTCCTCTTTTGGTTTTTAGATCAACATCAGTATCCTGCTTTTTGGATTTTCCTTTGCCAAACATGTGAACATCATAATCATCATCATAATCATCATAATCATCATAATCATCATCAATAAATTCATCCAATTTCCTCTTTGACTTGCCTTTTCTTGATCTCAGGTCGCCTTCCTTATCTTGTCGTTTTCGCTTTGTCATATCAGACTTCCGATCATAATCATCATTCTTTCTTGATTTTTCCATTCTAGTCTTAAAATCTTCATCTTTATCATAGTTAGAGTCATCAAAATAATAATGATCATGGTCATTCTTCTTGTCCTTTTCCACATAATCTGGAAAAATATATATACCAGTATTAGGTACGGGGTAGTCAACAGAACAAAAACACTGTGGTTGTTATGAGGCAAAATTGAAAACACATAATTTGTTTCAGCATTATAGATATAAAAGTTATCTAACTTTCCACATCACAAGAATCTTTGGAGCTGTGGTCATAAAAAAATATGGTGTCATATGGTTCCTTCTCAACAGAACAGAATAGAAACAAAGTTCAATAAATGCAATGATTTCTGTCGAATTTTAATTAAACAAAATTTGCTCAAAACAATATGTAAATGTGATCATGTAAATTTCATGATGATAAGAAATTAACAATAGCTGATAACGGCTGGAAGTAAGTAGTAAGACACATGACAAGAAATACCTGAGGAGCTGCCATTTTAATAACTGGATCTTAAGGAAAGATCCTTCCCTTCCCCAACATCATTCACGGTGAATGACAATAAAAAGATATTTCACCTTGAGTTTACAAACAACTGCTTGACAAAATTTGATGTAAAGTTTTAAATTTGTTCATCTTTTCAGTTGAAAAATAATTTATGATGAATAAACCAATGAATACAGAACCTTATACATTACAATCAGGATTTGAATATTCAGTCATGATTTCAGAAAACATATTTCATCACTATCAGCACCAACAATGGCTCAGCTATAGTTTGAAAACAGTATTTTGGACTTTTCAGTTACATCCCTTGCACACACCAGAAACCTATGATCATGGTTTGTCCCGGATACTAGTAAATCCTGGTTTGCCCAATTTTGTTTCAGCACAATATCAGTGCTTATGGGATACATCAAAGTGGTAAAATTTGAAGACATGGATAATTTTACTATGGGCATTAATCCACCATGCCTTGATGTACCTGAAAAACACTTCAAAATGGTATTGCCCAAATCAAAGTGAGATTCCTGCTATATTTAATAAAATTTTAACCATGATGTGTAAAATTTCCTGCTGTCATGAACTCAATTTACAGTCCAAAGAAACAAAACTGTTACTATCCTATAGCGTAAGATTTTGCCACCTTACTTTTTTTTCTTCACTTGTCTTTCTTTCAGTATTTACCCCTATTAGATGTTGCTTTTGAAGTTGATTTACTTATGCCATCAGTAGCCTATTTATACCTACCTGACGATTTGCCGCTTGCTGACTCTGACCTTGAATCATTTACTGTTCCTTGTTTTGATGAATCAGAGTTACTATTATTCTTACTCTGAACACCTTTAACTACTTTTCTTTCTTCTGGTTTGCTTTTTGACACAATTTGACGCAGTTCTTTCAATAGGCGGTTTATTCTTTCCAGAAGAGACTTGCTGCTAGATGAAATAGACTTGCTATCAGACGATTTTTTCTCCTCCTGTTTGCCTTTAGATGGTTGAACTTTGTCACTTGATGACTTTGAATTGCCTTTAGTTGATTTTGCCTTGTTTTGTTTGTCACTTCGTAATTTTGACTTATCAGCTTCATTCGTTGTTCCCTTTTCTTTCCTGTCTTTGTGTTTGCCTCTTGATGAACTGGACTTGACATCAGGTGATTCATCTCTCTTGAGTTGTGTAGACATGCTGTCCCCTGTATAACAAATAATTAATTACAGACATTTTTGATAACATTGGGTAGATTATATATTAAAAAAACCACCCCAAAACATTATTAGTATTCTGAGCCAAGGACACAAACACCATACATTGGTGTTAGAACTTTTCTTGCAAACCTAATGCTATTTCCTTGTACCCCCTAGAACAGTCTTGTTTCATATATAGCTAGCAAGTAATCAGTGGGCCATCAGGGTACTGGCCACCCTGAGATTTGCTCCTGTAGTATTTGTATTTAGGTACCCTTTCAATTTTCAACTTTTAACAGTCAATAATTAATAATGCAAATATTCCAGAAATATGTAGGTGACCTGCAGTGCCTAATGGTTCTAGTTGGTATATTCCAGGTCTGGTTGCATAGACATGAGACTTGCCCACAACTTTCTGACTTCTCTTTTGTTGATTCCGTTTGTCAACCTTACCTGCAGTATTTACTCTAGGCACTTTCCCTGATACCTTGTCAAGTAATTTGTGCAGACCCTGTAGGGATTGCCTGAAACAGAATCACTTATTCTTAAATGACATGTGGTAAATGGGCTCATCATTCACAGAAATACATGAGTTATAGGACATAACCAGGGGTGGAAATAACTTTAAAATTGCTAGTGTACTCTTTGGCACATGTAAAATCACTTGCCCTGATAATTTTTCCACTATACCAGCTATTTTCTTGTTGATATTTTACATAAAGAACATAATTAACATTGGAAAGTCAACTGGAAACCGGTACAGTGTGATATACAAATTTCATTGCCCGACAGAAAAAAACACTGGACTCGGGCGTCGGGCAATGGGTTATTTCCACCSCTGTTATCATAACCTCTTCTGGGGTTTAAAGATCCTCTCATGCCCTTGACAAGTGGATTTTCAATTCTGCAGGCAAGGATAACTTGCTGTTACTTCTTGCCAGTGGTAAGTGGATATTTTGAGGGACAACAAATCTGTACTGATGAAAGTTTTTAAACCCTGTTACAAATTTTACCCAGTTAAGCAGTGTGTTGATGATTAACATATAATCAAGAATGTCCCATATTGTCAACAAGGAGGCTAGAAAATGAAGAGCACAATGAAACAATAAAACGAACACTGTTTCACACATAGCACTTGATATTGAAAATATGGTGACTTTAAATGGGTACATTTGTACCAGGTGATTGAACATAACATTTCTTTGTTAAAATGATATGAAATTAAATATAATTAAAATCATGAGACCCATGAAGATTTGGGATAAAATTGGTCATCAGCTACCTATGCTTGTAAGGGATTAGGTGGTCAGACTTGCTGATTTTGGGTGACTCATGTCATGTTTTGTAGATCAATGCTCATGATGCTGATCACTGGATTGTGTGGTCCAGACTCGATTATTAACAGACCACTGCCATATGGCTATAATACAGTTGAACACAGCCTTAAACAACAGACAAAACCAACAAAATATAATTATGAATCATAATTATGGCTGGATGTAGCGCCTTTTTTTAGTCCTGATTATAGGACAACCATAAGTTTGTAGTGAAAGATGATAAATTGAGAACATAGGCATTTTTTTAAAGCTGAGGTTAAATTATCAGTTCCCTACAGGAATATGCAAAAGATGCCATGTGAGAGTTATTCCCCTTAGTCGTAAGGTCTCTCCTTGACCTGAGACGTGGAACATCGAACAAACGTAAATGCTGATGCTAATTACATCTTGTTCTTAACTCTGCCTCGTTCGTTGTTCATAGAAGAAGGTACAGTTACGAGATCATCATGTATCCAAATCTGATAGTCATGTGGCAAGCAAACGCGGTCTTCTTGATAGACCGGATCTTATCCGAATACATACTTACAGGTACATGACGTGCATAAAAAAGGAAATATCAAAGTTATTGATACTTTTCCACTAAGCAAACAGTTATAAACTCATATTAAAAGAAACTGGTTCTGAAACAGAAACGATATCATATGGACACAATTTGTACATATGGTCTAACCAAAATCGGGATGTCAAATCCACAAATTCTCTTCAGGTTCTTACCTGTTTTCGGCTTCTTCATCTTCATAGCGGTCTTGGTTCACTATATATGACGCACATGGAAGCAGGAGTATACACAGAAGGGTTATCTGTTTCCACATTTGGAAGGTTCTTTCCTTATGACATGCTGGACAATGGTTTATATTTCTTGCATCGTGCTGACTGTTGTCTTTCACAGCAGTTGTGTTCAACGTCATTGGTTTGTGTGTGACGTCATTATTATTGCACGTTCTATATGCCGCGAATATTATTTGACGCAGCAACCGTTGCTGTCTGTACATTGTACGATAAACTGGATTGGATGGTCAGACTCGCTTTCTTCCTGAATTAATTTCATTGCATCCGAATTGATCATATCATTGTACGTATTGTGTCAATTGCTGGATTGTCTGGGCCAGGCTCGAGTATTTACAGACATTCGTTTTCATATGTTATTAGATGGGAATCGACGTGCTAATTAAAGAAAAAGAATAAAACACAAACATACATACATATATAACATATCTACAACAATATTTCCATGGTCCTTTAAAAAGTATTAACGTGAAGTGAGTGTGTGCCTCTTACAATATTAGTGCATATATATAGTACTGAATTCCAGAGACTCGTAATTAACAGGGCCCGGTTGTTCAATACTCGGTTATCTTAACGGCCGGTTAACTCCTAACGACCGGTTAAACCCTTAACCGGCCGTTACCTAACCGAAAGTTAAATATGCCGTTAAATTAAGTTCCATTCCATTTCCAAATCACCATCTTTCGATACCATGTGAGAATGTTCTGGACACGTTTTGTATCTTAAAGAGTTATATGTTACGCCAAAGAATTCAGCACACCAAACGTACCTTAGCATGCATACAAGTTTAACTTACTCCATACCTAAAATCATGAATATGTCATACCTAATTCTTACACGAAGAAACTTTGTGGCTGTGTATACTATCATAGAATACACATGCTACCAATGTTTCAAATTTCGACAACATACCACCTGTGATGAAATAATAAATTTTGTTTTATCTAAATGACTTATTAATCATCTCTTTACAAAATTCCTACTCACATTCAAACACTTTGTTGTAAGACAAAGTCAAAACGAACAGAACGGAAGAAGTAACTGTATGTCACAGTTCTTTGAGATATTTCTGTTACCACACTGCCTTCGACTTCATAAGAACATGATAGAGGACTTAATATCCATCCCTACTGCAAACTCCACGTGCAAATAACTTATTAAATTTGACGCATGACTTGACACAATTACAAACAATTTGGTAATATGTTTGTAGTGAGTGAGTTTAGTTTTACGCCGTTTGAGCAATATTGGAGCAATATCACCGTGGGGGACACCAGAAATAGGCTTCACACATTGTACCCACTTGGGGAATCGAACTCGGGGCTTCGGCGTGACGAGCGAACGCTGTACTACGTAAATTGGCTACCCCACCGCTCAATATATTTGTGACTCCTCTGGTTATTTCATACAAATTTCATAACAGTGCATAATTAATAATTCAACATTGTGATAAAGTCAGTATCGTTTAACAGTCACGTTTAAACTTCAGCTATCTTTTATTTTGGCGCAACATTAGATAAAAAAGTCTATCTCTTGTTTAACATGTGTTGGCTACACATAGTTTACTGCAGGTACTTGTTACTGATATTCCTCACCAGTTGTTAACCTGTGTTTGGGGCGGTTGGGTAGCAAAGTGGTTAAAGCGTTGGCTCGTCACGCCGAAAACCCGGGTACGAATCCCCACATGGGTACAATGTGTGAAGCCTATTTCTGGTGTCCCCCGCCGTGATGTTGCTGGAATATTGCTAAAAGCGGCGTAAAACCAAACTCAGTCCGTCAGTCAGTCAGTTAACCTGTATTTGTACATCGGAACATTCAAACCAATGCACGTGCACAGCAAGAAACAGGACCGATCAAACAGAACTATACTCAAACGCAAAAGTAACGCAAGTCAAGTTTAAAGAATACATGTATGTAATTTTCAATATCAGATACAAGAAATACGAACAGGGTCAGATAAACAACAAATTGAGTGAAGACATTTCATTGGCTACCAAGACTGATGATATTTTTAAGTTTTCGAAAGATAAAGGGGTTGACAAGAACGGATCTCGCTGGTGTTGACCGGAAATGTGCGGAACTTGTCGAGGGGTGGTGACCCTTGGACGACTGCTCCGAGGAAGGTCATCTATAGTCTGTGTAGTGTATCGATGCTGGAGACGGTAAATCGTGGTTATGTTTACGTCGAAATGACGGGCAACATTTTGGACAGACCCTCCAGCTTCCAAACGTCCGACAGCCTGGTTTCTTTCAATTTGAGTTAAACGTTGCATTGTTGAACGAGGAGTGATAGACCCAACTTTTGTGCAGTCTTATACCAATGGTGGTGTCAATTCGTGCATGTTAAATTTCTCGAGAAGTGTGTGCATGATACCCACATGTTCATTTGTATGGTGCGTTTTGGTGATTCCTACTATTGGTGTGTTTTACTTGGGCCTTCCAAAACGCAACAAACATTATTGATAACACCATCAGGTTTTCATATCAATTAGGGTTCCGAGTTTGTTTCCTGTTTGGATAAAAAAAAACCCCTTGCGTTTCTTATGCGTGTGAGTATATAATGAAAACATCAGTATCGAGAACAAAACACATTTTGCACATTTTAAATAACTCCGCCATAGCGTGATCACTTTCAGATAATTTAATTCTACAGTAGCTGTTGATATAGAATCTCTTGCAATCAAGACTCAAGAATAATATTCCTTGTATACCATTGTCCAATATTCCATCCACGCTCCTGTCATCATTATCACGGTCAACAAGTATCCTTTCTGTGTTAGTGAGTGAGATTAGTTTTACGCCGCTTTTAGCAATATTCCAGCAATATCACGGCGGAGGACATCACAAATGGGCTTCACACATTGTAACCAAGTAGATAATCGAACCTGGGTCTTCGGCGCGACGTGCGAATGCTTTAACCACTAAGCTACCCCACCACCCCGTATTCTTTCTGAATACTGAGCAGTTAACTCCAAAACAATTCTTTTATTATTCAGATTACTTACTGAGTTATCTCTAAGATTCATATTTATTTCTGGCATTTACATAAACCTTGTACAGACAAATAATTTTACCACACACTATTAAGAATGTGTCTTTTTAATCTCAGACGCATTATTTGTTATGCCAGAGAAATGTGATTAACATTTATGTTTTGTGTTTCGCACATTTTGCTGCCTGAAAAACTGCACATGTAATAATTTGAACATACATCGCAGAAGGAGTACGTGCTCTCGGAAGTCTTCAGCTTATGACCCGGATCTGAATGGGGCACTGGATGTTATTATGGAGTCAAGTACACTTGTACCTATTGAATACACAAATGTCCATATAACTGCAACAGAACATGGCTATTATTTCTAATATCGTCCCGGATGAATTATTTTTGCTTCAGAGCATATTAACAGCGATCAAAATCAACATATCGTGATTCTGTATCGTCCTCAATATAATCACGGTCTGAACCCATTCTTGCATGAATGTCGCCAAGAGATACAGTGACGTCATTATATTCCTACAGAACCTCAAGGGAATACATCCTGTAAGTCACGTACACTACACTTTGATGACGCATTTCTGTACCAGGTTGAACTCGCTGTTAAAGTACGCCTGTTTAAACATCCTTGTCAATATCACACTTACTTAACTAACAATCTGAAGAGTATGCTCTATGTCTGGTTTTTGCTATTTAAAACAAATACCCTGCCCGACAGTCTACCCATGGTGGTGATATTTCTTTTCTGCAGAGACACTAAAACACACGCACCCTATAGTGTGTTGACGTCTCGCCGTGTTTTCCGTTACACCAACAATATGTTTAAGGATTTAATGCGTATCTTTTTCGGTTAGGTATAAATAGAAAAACCGATGTGCTGACTATATGGATCCACGTATTCGACAACACAAACATGTTGCATCTACAACAGATTAACCAGACACAATCATACAAATGAAAGCAGGCGAGATTGAGGCGTGACGTGAATTAGGTGTCTTTCTTAATTTATGCACATAACACACGCCCACAAACTCAGTAGCCAATCAACCAAGAGCATCAAAATACAGTTCATGAGATATGCCAACCAAGGCAGGAGACGAGAACAGCAACAGTCAGACCGTATTAGCAAGCCGTTTTCACAGTCATTTCGAAATTACTGAAATCTTCAGTTGTTTTCAAGATAACTATTCTGAATTAAATTGAAATGATTTGAAGATATCTTGTATTTTGAAGGATGATTGTCGACATCTGCAATATAATGCAAGCTATCACGAATTAAATTAAGATATGATGAAGCATATTACTGATATCTTGAAAAGAACGGATGATATCTTAAATTAGATTAATAAGGTAAGGATCTGAAGAAGTACACAAATTAATGTTGCAATGATTAGAATAATTCTATTCTTGTTTAGAGCGAACCAAAGATCTGTACAAGTGAAGGAGGGTAGTCTGATCCTCTCCCCACTCTGTATTTGAAACGACTTTTATTAAGTCCAGAGCCTTCAAGCACTTTCTTTTCAATTATTTTATGTGTGGTAAGAATATCTGTAAATTATTCCCCGACCTTCTGGGGACCGGAATTCGTATTACAGATATCAGCAATTGATATAAAGATATCTTCAAAATTATTAATGATATCTTTAATTTGATTTTAAATAGATAAAGGTTAGAATTGAAGATATCTTGAATCTAATTAAATTCATTGAATTAGAGATACCATTCACGAATTAATCATATCTCTGACACGTTTGTAGATATTACCAAATCCCATATTCTAACCGTACAAAGGGAGTGAGTGAGTTTAGTTTTACCCCGCTTTTAGCAATATTCCAGCAATATCACAGCGGGGGACACCAGAAATGGGCTTCACTATTGTACCCATGTGAGGAATCGAACTCGAGTCTTCGGTGTGACGAGCGAACGCTTTAACCACTAGGCTACCCCACCGCCCCTAATCATACAAAGAGTTTATATTCGCGTCATTTTTATCACAACATAGCATGGTGTAAGAGAGAAGTAGTCTAACAGAGGAAATACGGTACTTGAGATATTGTAGTGCAGCGCTAAACAACAAACGAAACATGTTACTACTACATGATTATGTTAACTATAACATCACTACACAGGCACACTGGATGCAGTAGGAGGTTTATCGGGTTTCACTCACAAGTTATGTATGCATGTTTGATGTATCCGAGCTCGGTAATGGCTCTTGTCCCGAGTATAACGACTTGGTCGTCTACGTATTATGTACTTATCATACCGAGCAGGTTTCAAGGGTTTCACCCTGATATTTGTCTTATCCAGCGCACCAGCTGCACACACTCGTCCTATCCAGGTTAACTCGGTGCTAACTTCCTGCAGAATATTCTCACTCTGTAACCAAGGTCACCCGTAATAGCGGCAGTGTAGATGGTATTCCCAGAGAAAATGTGGGTACAGGGAAATAGTGTGGTGCAAATCAGCACAAGGCTATTAATTTTGCAGCCTTTACAATTAGCGAAGCATACGTATATGACCTCTGTTTGCTGACTTAGGGACCGTTCATAATTTATGGCCAGGGGGTGATGGTGATTTCTATGGAGAAGCATGTACAATGTGAATTACACCCCCCCCTAAAATTTATGTACAAAGTAAGTGACCCCCCTGCATGTCATGTACAAAATCAATGACCCCACTCCCCCTTCCAATATTTTTTAAGCATAATTTTAAAATATTTTATGTACAAAATTGCTGCCGCCCCAAGAAACATGTGTACAAAATTGATAACCCCCCTACCTCCCCAGAACAAAATGGGTGACCCCGCCTAAAATCAACACACACACACACACACACACACACCAGTCGAGCCAGTGATGGACACCATGAGCCCCCATCCACTCAATGGGGGTATGATTACATCTTCCAAGTCAAGCGGATTTCGTGTGCTGCCTCTTTCAAACATGGGTCCTGAAGACCTATCCTACTCCACATAACCTAGCCGCGAAAAGCTGCAAAATTGCTGAAACGTAGTTTGCCCTTCACACATTACTTTTCATCACTCACTTTCTTTGCTTTTTTAACACCTCCGAAAAAATCTCTGGGGCTGTGTTTTCCCGTGTGTGTTTTCATGCGTATAATCTTATATGTGGATATACACTTATATGACATTTACTCTTTTATACCCTTGACCTAATATAAGTGTTTCTAGCTTCCCATCTCTTGTGAAACCTTTGGACAAGCTGAACTTCAACCTGTGCAACATTTGGGCAAGCTGAACTTCAACCTGTGCAACCTTTGGACAAGCTGAACTTCAACCCGTGCAACCTTTGAACAAGCTGAATTTCAACCTGTGCAACCTTTGGACAAGCTGAACGTGACCCTGTGCAATCTTTGGGCAAGCTGAACTTCAACCTGTGCAACCTTTTGACAAGCTGAACTTCAACCTGTGCAACCTTCGGACAAGCTGAACTTGACCCTGTGCAACCCTTGGACAAGCTGAACTTCAACCTGTGCAGGTTTACTCTGTTGCAATGTATTGTTATTGAATGGAGAGCGAAAATGTCTAATACGTTGTTTTTTTGCATATTCTTGTTCAGTTACTCTCTTTACTTCACATTCCAGAAAAAACCCAGGTGAGCTACAGTCCCGTTTGGCTATATCAATAGTTTGGCTTTGTTTGTTTAGAGGCCTTCATACAATATGGACAAAAACTACATTTCGGAACATGGACATAATGTATCCAGTAGCATATGCACTGTCATGTTATTCTGTCGCCTGAACATACACATAGGTTAAACATGTACATAATATACGGCGCACCTCCTAGATTACCCAGGCCTTATGAAAGGTAGAATGTGTTCAACTACGGTGAGAGAGAAGATGCCGCTACACGAGAATGCTGATCCTGTGAAAGGCATGTTGTTCCAGGTGTCCAGTCAATGGCCTGTGTAATACGAGTAGAGATGTGTCAAAAGCCAGGTGAACGTAATTCTTTTACTGACAGAAATGTCATTAACCTGTACCTTGGGTTGTAAGAACGAAAAGTGAAAATGATATTAAGAGGTAAGATGTCAGTGAATTTTGTTTGTTGGAGGTGTCCTTAGCTTCTAACACTCCGTATATGCAAGAGTAACGTATCGCTCTAGATTTCCTGTCAAGCAAAATTTTTGGTAGCGCCGCAGGACAACCCTATTGTAACCCAACAAAAAATTCTTAGCGGAATTGGGGATTCGAACTCAACTAGATCTTGGAAGCCCTGCTGCGAAGCTCAACCCCTTGGCCACACCTGCCAAATGTTTTTGAAAATGTATCATGTAATATAAATTACACAATATTAATGTCATGTGGTAATGGTTTTTATGTACATTTTTATAGAGAAACATGAACAATGTGAAAGACCAACCCTAAATTTATTGTACAAACTAAGTGACCCCCCTGCATGAGATGTACAAAATCAATGACCCCACCCTCCCCCTTTCAATAATTTTTAATCATAATGTTTAGATATTTTTATGTACAAAATTGCTGACCATCCCTAGTACATGTGTACAAAAAAACACGTTAGCCATACGTTATGAACGGACCTTTATAACTCATAAGTCTTTGTTTATAAATACTTTATACATTTTTTCCTAACAACACAGGTGCGGTGGGGTAACCTAGTGGTTCAAGCGTTGGCTCGTCACGCCGAAGACCCGGGTTCGATTC
>VKKT01012029.1:3819-21045 GCA_008038995.1 Haliotis laevigata | reverse complement strand
AGTGAGTGAGTGAGTGAGTGAGTGAGTGAGTGAGTGAGTGAGTGAGTGAGTGAGTATGGTTAACACCAGAAATGGTCTTCACAAATTGTACCCATGTGGGAATCAAACCCGAGCCTTCAGTGTGACAACTGAAAGCTTTAACCACTAACTACCCTATCTCCACTTTAGGGATCTTTGCAGACAATATGAGGGTCCTGTGAAGTAACAGTGCAGACAACTGTACATTTTGATAATTTCTTTAGAGCCTGGAATGAATCATTGATCATGTGGACTGACGTATGAAATGATGTACGTAACTGCTCTAAAAGAAACAACCAAACACTTAGCAAAGTCATAGACGTGTGGTGGGTACAGTGAATAACATTGTGCATCCCTCAGGATACAGTGAATGTTTTTTCTGCATCCATTCTCTACATCTGTGTGTACTGGATGCACATTTGCGGGTCACATAAACCCCTGTGTAACAACTTTAAATCTGTTACACCACTCTTTATACTTTTTGCTTCATTATGTCATCTCAAAAGCTTCAATGGTTGTGCAACATTTGTGGATAATGAGACGTTAGTTATTACAACCATGATACTGGATATATGTCAGACGACTTACACAATTATTTCCTACATATTCTAATATGAATGTTATAGGGGAATACAGAGGCTATAATTCATAACACTGGGGCACTGGTGCATGGAGAGTTTTTATGCGATGATGCGATACACAATATTTATATTCTGAATCGATACAAGACAATAAAATTGCTAAAATATATTACTAGTTATTTTTCAATGAGCGTTTCATTACCTTTTCCATCTGAGCCAGCTCTGAAATAGCTATAGACAAGAAATTACTACATGATATGACATAAATATGTATATCTCGATACCTGTCATATACTATTGTGACCTTGCTGTATTGTTACTGCCTGTGAAGATCCAGGTTAGAATTGATCTTCAGCAACCCATGCTTGTTGGGTGGTCAGGCTTACTGACTTGGTTGACACATGTTTATATCCCAGTTTCATAGATCGATGCTCTCATCATGTTGATCACTGGATTGTCTGGTCCAGACTTGATTATTAACACACCGCCGCCATATGACTGGAACATTGCTGAGTGCTGCATTACACAACGAACAATCAATGTATTGTTACTGTCTATCAAACATGCTCATCAAATCACATTAATGACCTCTAACCTGTCAGTTTTTCTGCTAAATTAACAAACTTCATATCATGTAAATGGTTTATGATGGTCATCAATATTGCCAAAGAAATTATCAATCTGTAAATGACAAATGACTTCAAAGAGATCCACGAGATTTATTAACATCAGGGTGTGGTAGCTTTTGTATAGATTTGATATTTACTTAATTAGAAATCTTTAGTCATCAATAACACCGCAACTACAAATGAAATTAATTGATTATTTCTCACTTCTTGTTATAGTTGAAGCATTACTTCAACCACACCCTTTTACATTGCCAAACTGAAATTTTCATTTAATGTGATGCCTTTCAATATATTCGTTTACATCTCAACTTTGTGTGTGAGAAAAGCCTTAAGTGAGGTAGATCATCGAACAAAATTAACACATGAGCATGGGTGCCTGGTGCTGACTGACCAGTGATGTATATATATGAATGCCTGTCTCAGAACAGATCGCAGAACCCCAGTCTTCACAGAAAAACAGGATCATCTTAGTGAACATAAGCACAGGTTTCATAAGTTTAACTTTAAGACCTTAAGCCACCAACTTAACAAAGTAATTAATCGTCAGAATTTTACACAATTGTCATTATGGCAACTACAGAATTATCTCCCTTGACTGACTGACTGTGTAAATTCCAGTCACTGTTTTGTTAATTGTGTGCTCTAATTTTTCATTCAAAGCTACTTTTCATTCAAAAATAATGTTTAGTTTCAGGGTGCATTTGAAAAGTAGTACTATCAAAAATAAAAGAAGCTCTTAATTAACATGGACAAACAAATGACTCTTGTTCATCTTAAATCATGTAGGCCTATTAATCATACTGATCACTATTAGAGGTGAATGATTTAATCATTCTAAGTTCACTGTTGACGACTACGGCGATGATGATGATGATGATGATAACTCATCCGAACAGGCTTGAAAACAACACCCTGCATTTGTGATAGGTAAGTAAATAAATTGCCATAAACGCTAACAGGAAAACAGATGTCTGATACAGGACACTTTCCATTCACCGCCCGTACTGTCAAATCCCGTAGCAGTTCCGGTCGCCTGCCTTCCCTAGAACTTTTCCCACTATAGATCTAGTTATCTACATTCAGATGGCAGTGATGCTGATATGTAAGTGTCGGAATTAACATCAAACTGGTACCTGCTGGCGTAGATATCCTCTCCAAACCACCGCTTGAGTTCATGACGAACGCCGCCCGTCTGGTCAAAGTTCCATCGCCAGACATTAATACTGTCTACAATTCTGCTGTGGAATGACCCACTTTGGCACCCACATCTGTTGCATGTTGTTGGAATAGTCTATTCAGAAGGGGGTTGGGCGGTTTTTACGTTTGGTGGCACCTTGGCAAACATGTCAAAGAACTTGAGTTAGTGTCGTCGGCGGTGTGCAAAATATCAAGATGGTTAATTGTTATTGATACATGATTGTTAAATGTCCTTAATTACAATGCAGTGCACTGAATGAAATTCATCCTAAAACTATACATGGGTTTGCTCCCTTGGACTGCCATTCCGGTGGAACGCGTGGGGTAGATTTTACGGACGGTTCTTTCATTTAAGATTCTCTCATTTTACAGACGCACCACGCAGTTTAGACTAACGCTTAGCCACTGAATATATATAATTTTGATAGTAACAATAAACCCACATAAATTGAAAAGGAGACCCAGTGAGTTGGGAGATTCGGAACCTTACGAAATCTAGACTTGCTTCATATAGGGAGTTAGCTTTACAGGGAGGGCTAGGCAGTAGGAAAATAATGTGGTTCAGGAACTGTGAGACAAACTGAACGCGGTTATGAGATAATCGACATCATTATATTTTAAGTTTTAGTAGTTTTTGTACTAATACCAAGGTCAATGAAGTGAAATAGGCGAATGGGTTATCATTTCTTTAAAGTATAATAGCAGACACGACTTGCAGTATTATCATTTTTTTTTTTATTTAAACGTCATTTTCTGTTCTAAAATATATGGTGCGTTTGAGGTTAAACCACTTTTAATAAGCCGCCATTCTTGGCTCATAATAATGCTCTGTTTACACAAAACTTCCAAAGAATTTCGGTAAGATATGGAATATGGTTTATGTTGGCTTGCAATTCTGTTCAGATGTTATACGCTATGAGAAACGACCCGAAAACAATGTTTGATTTTCTTATTTAATACGTCTGATTTTTTTAACTAATTGAAACCTACCTGCTTGATTTGCTCGTGCATTCACAGAATCGTTGTGCTTTCGGTTATACCGCAGAGATCTTAACACTTTCTGTATACTCACAGAAATGTCGTTTATTCGGTGCATGTTTACTGGAGCTGGGGCGAGTGTTGGTGTCGACGTGGAATATTGGATTGGAGGTAATCAGGCATGAGATTAAGACAAGAATGACACCTTGAAGATTATCTATCTACCTATCTATCTACATTTGTATCTATTCTATCTATCTATCTATCTATGCATCCATCCATCTTGGTGTGAATAGGGACTGCAATATACTTTGATTTTAACATCAACACAATTGAATATATGCTATTTTGATATTTGTTTGTGACGAAAGGCTTAGTGTGCAATGTGCGTATTACGGGTCCAGAGCCTGGTAAATGGACCGTCACTCTTGAAGTTATCTCCCCTGAGACTCACGCACCTGTTCCGCTAGGGGTCTACAGAGATGCGAGTGGCTGAAGATAATCGGAAGCGGGTAATTTGGTTTTTAAATTCTTAGTGTTGCTAGGCAAAATGGATACATTTTCGACGAAACGCAAGCGAGATGACCAATTTCAGTCCGCTGACGATCTGGAACTTAGTTTTACTGTCCAGGGGTGTGGTCTGATCTCGAAAAGACGACGCAGAACAACCATACACGGCACTGCAATTAAACGTCTACAACAGGTGAGTAGTGCTTAAATTTTCAAATGAATGTACATAAATATCATATTGCCTGCTTGAATACAATGAAAGAAAGCTGAATAATCTGTGTAAGTGCTTCCACAGTGATTGCACTTGATGAAAATTTGCAGTGTTTATTATTTTTTAAGTGTTTCAAATTTATCCACGGGTTAATAATCACAATTCATTCTTTATCTTGCAGTCGAAGGACAACGATCGTACAACTTTGAATATGTTAAACTCCAATCGACCCCAATCAGGATCTTCTAAGAACAATACTTTGTTGAAAGGTGACAAAGATACACTTAAAGGTATGAAAGACGACTTAAACATCTGGTGTTGGTCAGTGAATTAAGGAAAAACTATTCATATTTTATTAGTTGTTTTGGTCACTGTTTGTTTTGAACAATGATGTTACTTTTGCCAATTGAAGGTGTTATGTTCTAATATTGTGTACTGGGCTTAAAATATTGGAAATTGATATAGAAAAGTGTGAAGGGGTATTTTGGGAAATTGTTATTGATCATTTTAGTCATGTAATTATATGATAAGATCCATAAAGTCGACACCCGTGAAGATCTGGTCTTCAGTAACCCATGCTTGTCATAAGCATAGTAAGAAGCCACTAACAGGATCCAGTGGTCAGGCTTGCTGACTTGGCTGAGACATGTTATCGTTTCCCAATTTTGTAGATCGATGCCCATGCTGTCGATCACTGGATTGTCTGGTCAAGGCTCGATTATTTATCGACCGCCGCCATATAGCTGAAATATTGCTGAGTGTGGCGTTAAACAACAAACCAACCACAAAGTCGACTTTTTAATAAAAGAATAGATTGTTAGGGAAAATTCTAACAGCTAATCTCCAAAGGTTCCAATTTTGTTGCCTCTTATGAATTACAAGCAGCAGCTAGATTCTCGGGTACCTATGGTTCCAACAGATTAACAAATAATGTACCCATACTAAATCTCTAACCATGTATAATACTTTACAATGACTAACAGATGGCTGATCTAATTGGGAAATTTAATGGCATAATAATCATGCAATTGTTTTATTGCAAATTTTGGTATTACCATGTGCTGGACATGCATGCCTATATGCTGTTTTTAAACATCTTTGTGAACAAGCTGATTGTGGGTCATCATACCCACACTCCGGCACAGCGATGACCTAGCATAACATCACTGCCACAGGCTAATATGCATATCACGTGACCTTTCTTTTGTTTGTAAACAAACGCGCATATTCATAATAAGAAGAAACTGGTCTTAAGCAAGTTTTTCGGACCGCTCTTCATAATGTTTTACATTGTTACATATATATTCTTCCACAACTGCGACAGTAAGGTTTATGACAATACATATTTAGATATCAAACTGGCTGCATCGTTTGCTTTCCGTCGGCTTCAATGACAGCACGTGAAGCCGTAAACCTATGTAAACAAAGGATCGCTACGCAAATAGAAATAGTGTTACAGGTTTTAGGATATTTTCTCGATGAAACTAAACCTTTCTATCAAAGATGTTTAATTAGATGTACAGACTCGTCAAAAATAAAAGAGTTAAGAAATATGTACATTATACTGAATGGACGGTGCAAGATGTGATGAATCATTACATTTTTCTGCCCTGTGGCAGAGCTACTATGCTGGCTTGCCGCATGGAACTCTGGGTAGGAGAGTGCATCATACCTTGACATTATTGGTGATTGCTCATGTTATCAGTCACTGGTTTTGCAAGCTTCATTGGTTTTTGTATAGTAGGAATGTACATTAGCTTTCAAAATTTTCAGTGTTAATAATGATTATTATAAAACAACATTCATGCACTTACACGTTTTCCAAATGAGAGAGATATGTACTTGTACATATTTTCTACATTACAGGCACTTTCAAGCGTCGCATGTCAACAAACCTGGTGAAACACAGGTTAAAGAATAGGCAAGACTATTCCATTGACGGCAACAACTTCAACGTCCTTCGCTCCATGGTACACAACAAGAAGAACATCACCAACACTGTAGTTAAGGCTAAGAGGGTAAGTTTTAAATTATTACTCCAGTGAAACACTTCAGATTGCAGGTTGTTTCCTTTTGGCCGGTGATACGCTGTGTATTTCCAGGATATGTTATAACACACTGTATCATGTGTATTATTCCAGGATATGTTATAACATACAGGTCCCTTGATGTTATAACACACTATCACATGTATGCTTACAGGGTATGTTATAACACATTGTTTCCAGGATATGTTATAACATACTGTTTCAAGGATATGTGATAATACACCGTTTCCAGGATGTGTTATAACACACTATGTGTTTCCAGGATATGTTATAACAAACTATCATGTGTATGCTTCCAGGATATGTTATAACAACGTGTGTTTCCAGGATATGTTATAATACATTGCATGTTTCCAGGATATGTTATACCACACTATCATGTGTATGCTTCCAGGATATGTTATAACAATGTGTGTTTCCAGGATGTGTCATAATACAAACTGTACACTGTATGTTCCCAGGATGTGTGATAATATACTCTGTGTCCAGGATATGTTATAACACACTATGTGTTTCCAGGATATGTTATAACACACTGCATGTTTCCAGGATATGTTATAACACAGATCTGCATCCGTGGATGTTTTTATCAGAACAAATAATCATGTGAAAATAGAAAGTGAAATTTAGTGATTATAATTAGTTAAATTACATCATCATGAACAAAATATAGACGGTACAGTGGTAAACATAAACCAGAAATGTTTACTAGCCAGAATAACATCTGATCAGGGCTAATTGACTGGTATGACAATCAGATATCATTGTCAGGCCATGGATTTTGAACAGTCATATGCAACTATTATTATCATATTGCTGTCCACACCAATCAGATTGAGTGAGTGAGTTTAGTTTTACGCCTCTTTTAGCAATATTCCAGCAACATCACGGTGGGAGACACCAGAAATGGGCTTCACACATTGTACTGCAGTGGGGAATCGAACCCAGGTCTTCGGCGTGACGAGCCAATGCTTTATCAACTGGGCTACCCCACCACCCCCAATCAGATAAAGGCATTATCATAACTATTAATAGCTTTATGATAAGGATTATTTTAATAGGAAACTGAACTCAGGGAATATAGACCATATTATATAGACTTACTGCTAGAACCCAGTGCATTTCATTTACCTGTAAGTGTGAATTTCCATCCTTGAAAGACATAAACATGATAAAGGGAAATTCCCTTCGGTATGTTTTGGCAGGCATAGCACTGGAGGCTGTAGAGTGAGTGAGTGAGTGAGTGAGCTTACTACCCATTTACCAGTCAGTGAGGGGTATGTTGTTGGGTTGGGAGAATGGTAGTTAATGCAATTTCACTTAAATTAAACGTCATCATGATATTAGTGATAATGCGTGGCAAGGTAAAGTTAAAAAGTTAAATGGCATTGTGTTGAATTCTTCACTTTGCAAGCAGGACAGCAAGTATTCTTTGCTGGGTACCAGACGACAGACTACAACATATTCTATCATGACTTACTATTCTACCATACCTGGAAACACTATTTTTTGTCATTTTTCCTGTATTGCCTACAAATGTAGAATTGCCTATAAACATGATAAAGGTAGAATAGGTCAGCACATTGACATTAACCTTACTTCCTGATCACTGGACCGTATCATGTTGTTTTAACGTGTAGGCAGAATGGGACTGAAGACAGAATGGGAGGACACCATGCACTGTACCCTATGTGTATCCCTGGTCCAAAACCAGGGTCGGTGTTTTTTGTAGACAAGTGAGTTATGTACAAGGTATATGGTACTGTGTTGTTTTTCAGCATCACTGTTGTATCAGTGGTGTTGTTTCAATAAGCATGAACAACAAAAACAACCTGCATGTCAATATCCTATCTGACCTATGAAACATTCCAGGGTATTGTTTATCTTTGGTCTGTCAGCACCTTCCCATTGTTGCCAGCTGGAAAACATCTTCAGCTTTCATCACTTCGACCTTTCCTCCATGGGAGAGCTGTTCAAAACATGATCAAATCTCACTCACTCATTCACTTGTGCACAATTTGTTTGTGCAAGGTGCTGCTGTTTGATGTGCATTGTTGCTTCCCTGGTGCATCATATCCATTCCACGGTCCCGATCCACAGAGCGTTTGTAGCGCTACAACAGTGGTAAGCCTATGGTAAACTATAGTTATGACAGGTCGCAACATTCGAATGCTTTGTGGTTAAGGACCCACAATCTTGTGATCCTGGGTTTGAATCCCAATCTTGGTGATAACGTTTCCATTTTGTAGGGGTGTCTATTGAGGGGGAACAACTATTGCGATAGTGATAGTCTTTTTTTTATCCCCCGCCGCTTTTATCGCGAAGCGGGGGATATAGTATTAGGCTCCATACGTATGTACGTACGAATTGGAATATCTGAAGAACCGTTGACTAGAGTCATTTTCATATTTGGTACCTAGGTTCATCACAGTATAAGAAAGCTCCCAATCAGGTTTGGTGACCTTGACCTTCATTTCAAGGTCACAAGGGGACTTTAATGTTTTACTCTTGTCGGCGAGATATCTCAAGAACCGTTCACTAGATTTTCTTCATATTCAACACCAAGCTTTATCTAGGGAAGGCGCAGGGCCAAGTAAATTTTGGTGACCTTCACATTATTTTCAAGGTCATGGCAACACTTTGAAGATTTCAGCATGTTAACCTGCATGGTATGCTTGTCAGCGAGATACCTCAAGAACCATTCACTGGATTTTCTTCATATTTGACGCCTAGCTTCATCCAGGAAAGGCGCAGGGCCCAGTTGATTTTGGTGACCTTCACTTAATTTTCAAGGTCACAGCGACACTTTTAGGATTTCAGCATGTTAAATCGCATGTTAAGATAGTCAGCAAGATATCACAAAAACAATTCACTGGATTTCTTTTCATATTTGACACCGAGCTTCATCTAATGAAGGCGTAGGGCCCAGTCAATTTTGGTGACCTTCACATAATTTTCAAGGTCACTACGACACTGAAGATTTCAGCATGTTAACCTGAATTCACTGGATGTTCTTCATAGACTTTCAAGACTTCCCTTGAATGTTTTTCAAGAAGCAATTTCTTTAGTACCAGTTTTGCATATTTCATACACTATGACATTCATGTCAAGGTCAAAGTCAGTCTTGAAAATATGTGTGTGTTTGAACAACTAAAGAGCCAGATATCAAGAGAGGTTGATTAGTCATGTTTTTATTGACATTTAACTTCATCTTAAACTTTCATTACTTTTTAAATTTGATTTGATAATTTGCGGCGGGGGGGATTATGTCACCTTAGTGACAATGCTTGTTCTCCTTGAATTGTCTCATTTGAAGTCATTTCCCAAATGAATGTATAGTTTATATGAAATAAAAACAAGTTGAAGTATTTTCAGTATCTTTTAATAACTGACAAGAAACTTGACACCCAGATCAAGTTAAACAGTTAAAAGAATGACCTCAATGAAGCTGCAAGTCTCAAAGTGAACGAATCCGAATCTGGTGCTTCCTGTATTTTGCGCTGCACATTTATCAGCGGAAGTCAATTACTAAACTATCGATAGTAAGACGTACTATCGATGCATCGAAAGATTTTCATTTCTACCATCAATTAATTGCTATCGGACACTAAAAAATGCAATCCATTGATAGTTTGATGCATCTAACAGCCATACTGTACACAGAGTTGAACCCAACTCACTCACTCGTGTGTCAAATACTGACTCTGGCATTATAAAACTCTCTATGGCATGTCTGTTATCAGAACTGCTCTGATGGGTGGCTAAGTATTGTTTTGTCACTAATGTCAGTCTGTCTCTTGTTTAACCTATAAACAAGATCAAAGTTTTTATTACCGAAAGTGAACATCCGCCTTTAAATTATCCATTTTGAGCTAACCATGCTAATAACATCATTATATCATTTATTTTGGCTTCATGTTTCAAGTTGTGTTGAGTCATGCAAATGAACTTGATTCAAGACTGTAAATAACTTTTGTCAACAGCCAGAGAGCAAACAGGATACAGATGTTTTTAAACATGTTAAATGGGAAGCACATTTCATGTGTTGTGTAAATAAAGGGATAATATTGTGTCCTGATTTGTTGGAAACTAAAAATATAAGCCGAACAACTTCATATATGATCTTATATTGTGATTTTAGTATTTGTTATTGGGATTTTGAGGGGGAAATATGATTAATTCACTATATTGATAGCAGTCATATCAATCATTTACTGTCACATTCATGATGAAAAATGTATTTGTCATATTTTTCCCTCAATAATCCTCCAGTCACACACATTTACAGCTGTTTACATAGATCTTATTGTTTTTAATCATTTGTCATTGTATTGTAAACACTGTTTTGCTAAATCTGGCAACTACGCAGCAGATATATATCTGCATTTATGAGCCCTCTAGATGGTCAACATGTTGTTTACCAGTAGTCACATGGAATTGAAAATACTGTTTGGCAATGTAAATAATAGCTGGCTAATTGAGAATATATGTCTATAATTATGTTGATGTATTTGCTGTGATATAATTCATTTTTCTTCATGTTAGGTGTTATTGTTCATAATGTTCTATTTTCACCAGGGCTGTGGGGTAGCCTAGTGGTTAAAGTGTTCGCTTTTCACGCCGAATACCCGGAATTCGAATCCTCACATGGGTACAATGTGTGAAGCCCATTTCTGGTGTCCCCTGGCGTGATATTGCTGGAATATTGCTAAAAGTTGTGTAAAACCATACTCACTCACTCATTCTATTTTTACCCAGTTTGTGCAACGTTACATATTGTCTATCACTAGATGTAGATTTCAATGTAAACATCTGTTTTCTGTTGATAGATGTTTAATGGAAGGTGTTCATTGAATTCCATTCCATTTAAATGATATGATGTGACTATATCCTGTATAGAGTCGGTTTTAGACATACTGGCATGCATGGCTTGTATAGCAAAACAGTGTCTACATTTGTGACGGACGCATATCTCGAATTGGTTGATATAACAGACCAACTTGAAGTTGTATTTTTTCTGTGCCCTTACGAATAATACCACTTGTCGTATGTTTCACTCAAAATGCACATGGCCAACTTTAGTAATAACCTGTTATTAGTGGTCCCTTTGAGTTTGTTATACTATGGTTTACCATAGTTTTATTACATAGTGTACGGCATACTCCTACTTGGAAATGTGTGACACAGACTTATTGGTATCAGTATATTCCTAGTCTGTAAGTGTAGGTATCACATGACATGGGTTAACATGAAACTGGTTCAAGCTCTTAACATGCTATCGTGTGTTGAATAGCAAAATATAAATAAATCTCAGTGTGTATGAAGAAATAATGTTAAATATGACTTCTGTGTAAGTAATGATACATTGCAAGTTTGTAATTACCTGGCACAGTGGTTTCAGCTGTGGCCTTTTGTTGTATAGAGTTGCCTCCCCTCATTCCAGGATCACTAGTTTGAATCTCAGTTTCTTCCTGACTATGATCCAGTCAGTACTATAGCCATGATCAGCATGTTCATTAGTTCATTGTAGTTTTTAGCCAAAACGTTGCTAATCGTCTCATTTTAATTAAATTTTCCCCATCCCCACAAACCTGACTTGGATTGACTTTACTAAAAGGCTGTTAAACACACTTCAACTTCAAAAGGCATTAAACAACTAACATGACTATTAGTAATTTATGAAGATATCACTCTTCTTCCATGAATCAATGGGCTGTGGGGTAGCCTAGTTGTTAACGTGTTTGCCCGTCACGCTGAAGACCTGAGTTCCATTCTTCACATGGGTTTCAATGTTTAAAGCCCATTTCTGGTGTTCCCCAGCTGGGATATTGCTAAAAATGGCATAAAACCAAACAAGCGGCATAAAACCAAACTCACACCATGAATCAAATTGTTCACAGAAATTGTAAGTTTTGTAGTTTGGGGGAAAAGATGGAATGTCATGACTCTTTCCCCATAGTCAGCTGTTCTCCTCTATCTTCAATACATGTATCTTTACTTTTATATCTTATCTCCTATCAGAGGGAAGGAATTGGTCTAACCTTATCATATCTGAAGAACCAAGGCCTAGCAGGGCTGGTCAAGTGGAGAAAGGATGTAAGATAAGAAATGTGTATCATGATATACACTGAGGGGAGAATACGGCCTAGTTTTCAGTTGGAAATGGATGGAGAATCAGGAAAAAGTGTTTCGTGTGTAAAAGCAGACTGACAGTAAACATTGAACGTGTGCTTGAAAATAACATGTACTTTTCATGAAACTGTTGATTTGATCACAGTTTTATCATTTATAAGAAACAAATATACAAACAGAAATATGTATTCTTCTTTGTGTACCCAGAATCCATGATCCAGAGTATTGAACAAGGGTAAGACCTACTGATACTAGGGCTAGGTATTAATAGAGATCATAGAGATCTACAATCATTACCTGATTATGAATCAGTTATCAATAAATGTCAAAGAAGCAACTCTGAACAAATTCACAGTCACTGACAGAAATGTGTATTCTCCTTTGTGTAGCAAGAATCCATGATTCAGAGTATTCAACAAGGGTTAGACCTACTGATACAACTAATACATGCTTCAGCCTCTGTCCTCAAGCTGATAAGCATCCTTTGCTTCAATACCTCTGAGGACATGGGTCAGCATCTCCAGGACAGTGTCCCTTCTGTCCCCCAAGTTGCTCACTGATGAGCAGAACACGTCTTGTGTCACGCACACCTTTGACCCAAGTGATCAGTATAACAGAGAACATCACTATTCATACAGATGCTCCTCCACAATGTTGGCAAAGCAAATTTTGTAGACATAATCTCACCCGCGATGTACTTGCTCACATAATGTATGACTGTGTCACAAAGGAGAAGGATTAGAAGGCGTATTGAAACCTATGTACATCATGGGATGGTGTTTGATAGATTTGCTTTTCTTCGGAGCAGGTTCAATCTATTTTCAGAAGGCATTTTCTTCTTTCTGGAATGTTGTTTGTTATTTTGGACTCTTTGAAACTTGTTTTTCTCAAATGTCTAAAAGTACAACATAAATTGGACACCTTAACTAGACATCATAGTCAGTGAAAATGTCATAGATCTTTTCCATGTTCCAATGTTCAAGAGTATCTGTGTCTATTAATGACATTTTCTTATTAAAGTGGGGGTTTTTTTGACAGACATAGCTCAGTTTGATTTTGTGGTTTCCAATATTTCATGTCTTAATTCTGTCCATAATTTGTTAAGAAGATCATCTTTTCCATATGCAAAAATTGATGGGTCACTGTGACCCAAGCTTTTATGATACAGTGCAGATTCATGCCATGCCATATGCCATGTTGCTAGTTAAACCTTCAATGTTGGTGGGAAATGTTGGCGTTTGTGTTTTATGATACGGAGCCTTCTGAACAATAAAATCAGGAATAACCGTGTGCCAGCACCACATTAATCATGTTAATAGTAATTATTCAGAACCGAATTTCTTTTGTCTATTCATATTTTTCTGATCCATATTAATTCATATCATGTATATTTAATTGAATAGTGTCTATGACTTAAGTATGAAATCATAACCCAATTGAAGTTTAAGTCAAGGGATCTCTTGATTGCATTATTCAAAGCTCCAGAACCCCTAAGTTGAGTACACTGCCCAAACTTTGGTACTTTCCTCCAAGTATACCAATTTTCTGTTTGGGAAAGTGGTGTGTTTTTGTTGGAACTATAGATTAATGAATTAGGAAAAAGCCAATAAAATGTTCCATTTGCTGAGAAGGAAAGATAAAACCGAGACTTTGTTGAGGTTAATGGTTTGTGACAGAGATATCAGCCATCTGTCCTGATAAATCCTAAATCTATCTTCATGTCCGATAACTTAAGTAATTCTGACTGAAAGTTATCACAATTAGAGCAAATATTGCATCTTTCGGAAGTGAAGAGATTACAAAAACTCACATCAACATTTTATACCAGCCTAGTGTTACATAAAAAGTACCAAATTGTTTAAACCCAGCTGTGGAATAACGCTCATATCATGTAGGGATAATTGCCATATCACTGTCAAACAAAGGTCGGTTGTCACTTGAATCATACATCGTCATAGTAACCAGAATATTTAAAAATGTGTAAGCTTTAAAACAGATGGGAGTTTGAATTAACCCTCACACATGTTCCTAAGGGTCTTTGACACAGTTTGCTTGGCCTCAGCTGGCTGCTATAGGATATGTTGTAAATTGGTGAAATCCCTGCAAGCCAGGCTCTCAGTCTGTCCCCGCTAGTCAGTCGCCACGGTGATGCTTGATGCAGAGGCTGAATAGACAGAAGGAACAAAGAGCGAGAAAGCGTAGTACAGTAGTACACTGAGTGGAAGAAGTGAAGTGTAGTGATCACGTCTTATCTGATGCTAACGGATAACATTTCTTGTGTCACTTCTTGGATTGTTTACCATGATGTCTGTGACTAAAGGATGGTACGCTTTGGTGAGTTTGACATACTTTGTTTAAGTCGGGGCACTGCTGTTGCTTGTCTGACATTTAGCTATGGGTGATTAGTCATATGACTGTGCCAGTTAGGTTTGAATTGTTGGACATGTTACCATGTAAGTGCCATACTGTTGTTGAGTTTGTGTTTGTTTGAGACAAAAGTCATCCCCAAGTTTAATCACAATAACCACAGTTATTTACAATAAAGTAATGTGTTCATTTTGTACAGATAATTCCTTATTTTGTTCCTCTCTGTTGTTTACATATGGGAGCCAAGCATATTTACATGATATTCTGTGTTTTTTGACCATGTAAGTTACGAATTCCTAAAATACTGAATTAATCAATTACCTTGTTGTCTTTCTACTTCTCCAGATTGATGTTGTTTTCAACAAATTATCATGTCATGTTAGAGATTTAACACCTCAATGGTGATTGCTTCAAGTGGCAGTTTGGAAACTTTTAGCTTCTGTACACTTGCTTGAAATCTGATGTAGTACTTTAATGAGTTCATGTTTTAAGCCATTTCGATCATTTGGTTATTATTTTTTCTTTTCAAAAATTGGAAACAGCATTTAACTTTATACTATTTCTGTATTGATGCTTTCCTGTCTGCCTGCAACATTTCGCAGTTCAAACCTACCCAACTGGTGCAGGTTTACAACTGGCCATTTTCAAACCAGACTGTTTGCCCATAATGTAAACAGTGCAGCAGTGAGTACCATGTGGGTTCCCAGCTGCTTCACAGCACACTGGGGGTGTTTCTTTTATTCTCTAGTCTTCTGGGACGTCATTGACATTTCAATGTATTCCAATAGATATGTGGAGGACATACATGTGCATACTTAGTCACTTGGTGACAGCCGGAGTTGCCGGCTAAATCTTCATCCTTGTTGTGATAGTTCAGAGTTTATGGAGCAGTTGGCAGCAATGCAAGGATTTCTTTACATTGAAACTTCATTGACTTTCGATATTTCTTGAAAGGATCAATACCAATTATTGTTCATTTGAGAAGGTCCCAGAATATCACAGCCCGTAAGTGAATTGAACAATCTGTTCTCCAGCTGCTGGAGTTCCTGAATTTACGACTATCAATAAATTGATACTCTTAATTTTAGTCACTATATTCCATGAAAGCACTGTCATTCAATAATGTTTTTTGGAGTATTTAACATCAACTTCCTTGGTTTAACCAGTGTAATGATCTTTAAAGTTACTGCCAGTATTTTATTGCAGGCATGAAGCAGCCATGTTGATATACATGTTCTCTTCACTGAACAGTAGCTAGGGGGAGGGGTAAGGTTGGGTGGTAGGGCTTGGGAGGAGAAAGGAAGAGCTTTGTTCATCTGCTTTGTCTACACAGGCTACATGCATCAGGGGGAGGAGGGGGGAATAGTCCTGGAGCTTGTTTTGCCTGGAAGGCTCAGGGTAGCCTTTTGCAAGTCTGCACTTGGCCTTGTACTAAGCCACCATGAAATTGGTTATCCTAGACTCTGTGGTGTGTTTACTTTGTGTGGTGTTGTAATTGAAACAACATTTAATGAAGTTGTTGATTGGCATTACAAAGTTTGTGAAACATGAACATGATGAAGACGTTGAACCTTATTGAGATAACATCATCACAGTTTCTATGATATTTCATCTTTTTCATCGTATTTACAAATCTGATGTATAAATCTGTTAACTGTTGCTTAGAGGATATCCTTCATTAGGACCAGAGTACACGTGGTAATTTAGATTCCTGTAAAGTGGATATTCTGCTGGAGAAACAGATATTGTGAGGAATGAGTAATCTACAGGCCGAAAACCACTGCTACCATCAGCATGTTGTGTTTTGCTATTATCCTTAACATAACACTGACAGCAACATTGCCTCTGGAAGTTGTTTTGTAACCAGGAATGACTTCTGCAGATCTACAGAATTCCACGAATGCGGTAGATATGTTTGTTATTTCTGTGAATTTGAGGAAGCATTTGACTGAAGTTTGACTGAAATCTCCGTAAAAATCCTGGTACAAACAACACTGAAGTTTATCTTAATTAAAGCCGGCAGTACAATAGCACTAAAGATCAATTACTTGAGGCTAGAACACAGAACCTCTCCTGGACAGCTGCCAACACAATGATGATCCACTGTGGCACTTTCCGAGGTTTACAGCCTGAGCTGATTTACAATACAGAGGTGGACAAGATTCAATAGGAGCATCCAAGTGCACAAGGAGACACAGTGACTCTCCACACGGTTGTCCTCCCCGACTCTCACCACTCAACAATCTCCCACCCAAACTGATATAATTTCAGTGAGGGTCTGACCTGTCATGCCTAAATACAGGATTGTTATTGATCTGGTTGAAGACTATAATTGGCCATTTAATTCCATCCGATTCCGGATCCTTTGTTTGCTAACTCAGTTGGCTTGGCAATGCTCATGCAGAATAGATTTGAAAGAACATGATCCTAAGTCCTGAAAACATTTAGTGTTTGTTTGCTTGATTGGATTAGTTTGGTTTTAGGGGTCCTAGACGTGAGGCTTATCATGCAAATAACACTTAACAGTTTGGTTTTTAGAGGTCCTAGTCGTGAGG
>VKKT01012027.1:13297-26482 GCA_008038995.1 Haliotis laevigata | reverse complement strand
TGCCTGGTCCAGACTCGATTTGTATCAAAACAACACCGTGCAGCTGTAATACTGCTGAAATGGATATGTGCTCATGATATACTGTAGTCACAATTGTACAATCGACTCTGCTTTTGGCAGAGATTTCTTATAAATTTGGAATGGATTTTGTCGCTTCTATTTATCTATCTCAAGAATAAAACTACGTATCGTGGAATAGAACAGAAACTGACACCTACTTGATTGCTAAGATGACTAGGTGGACCACTGCTTGTCTCAGTGTCTTTATCTGACCTAACATCGACTAGATTCGATTTGTTTACAAACAACATTGTACAACTGGAATACTTCTGAAACAAATATATACTCATGCTATTGTCACAATTGTACAATCGACTCTGCTTTCAGCAGAGATTTCTTTCAGATGTAGACAGGGTTTCCAGAAGTATGGAACCTGCAGTGATACATGCAACTTACGTGAACACCTGGTGTCATCGCTGTTTGGTTGGGATTAAGATAGAGTCGGAATCGGACAAGACTCAAGATTTCTAATATCGAAAGGGTTTTTTCTCGCTTTTATTTACACAGAAAAAATGTCGCTGGCCATGAAAACTATATTACATACAGTATGTATTTCAAGTGAACATGAAGTTTAAGAATTGTGTAATTGTTCCCTATAATATGGGTTTCGAAGAATATTTCGAAAAAACGTGACAGATGTTGATACACCTATGTGTTTGGTACTATAGGTTAACTCAATATCTTTATCATTAAAACTATGTAAATACGACAGTTTGTGTATACATTGATACTACTATTGGTGAACATGTAATTAATAATGTAATTCCCATTGCATAATCATTCAATCAGTGTGTGAGAAGTGAAAGAAATGATTAATCCCAGACCTTACGTCGATGACATGACACATTTGCAAAGCTTTGAACATACGTGCACGAGTGCCTTTGGTCACAGTAATCCTTTGTTCTATTGATGAAATAATCTGAAGCGACACTCCTCTAAAACAATGATATCAAGCACAGACCATTCCCTGATGCATTATTTCTTTATTGAATTTCATAGGTATTGGAGCTTTGAAACAGAGACGAACATAAATGCCCCCAAGGGTCCATCATTTGACAGGTAGAATTATGATAAGAACGAAAATGGCATTGTGTATTTCAAAGAACGAAGGAAGAGAATTATCCGAAACTACAAAGAATTTATCGTGGTAGATATCAATTGTGTTGTTTGTCTCATAATCAAATGTTAAGCAAATACTACCATCTCAAAGATATATATACTGATTAGTCTGGCCACTGGATAAATTATTTCAGAACTGTTCTAACCATGTCAAACGTTAACTACTACATAAGTATATACTGGTGGACAGCCTATAAGAATGATGCAATGTAGATATGCAAGATTCCTGCGTTCGAGGTAATGGAACTGCACGTACAGTAATTCCAGTAAAGTATATGCTGTTAAGACTGGAATATTGATGAAATTTCAACATATAAAGTGTTATATTTCCGTTTAACATATCGTATGGAAATATGTGGAACTGTTTTGAATCTGACTAGTAGATACGAGAGAATTTCAATCATAAACTTTGACTGAACACTGTGCCAGGCAAAACGTCTCACAAATATATAGACGTGTGGAATTTATGTCAAAATGCACCAATACGCGTATAATTTGACAACAGAACAACGTTCTGCATTATACTAATATAACCATTCTGAACGCCACTGTTAAGGTTTTGAAAGTAATATGGGATATGTATGTCGATGGTCAAGTGTGTTCATATCAATGCATGTTGGTAGGGTCATCAGTGGTCATCAATTCTACACGAGACACCGCTTGCATTGTACCGTGTAAAAATAGTTGAAAAAAAATCCGTGGGCATTCAACGTTACCTCGTTTGTCGTGTAAAATAAATTCCTATCTAATCCAGACAAATATATGATGCCAAATCAACGCCATATATTTACATATTGTATATTTGTAACTTCCAATCAACATCACTGTATTTATCATTGTGGATATCAGGTACATGTAATCTCCAAATATTTCCTTCTTTTATCTATTTTCATGGAACAACATTTCATCACTACAAATACATTATGTTGGCTATTTTGTTTAATTTACTTTAATTGGCCTCATAACTTCATTTGTTTTTGTTCTTTTGCGATTATTGTAAATTTAGTGATAAACTGCACCTTTGGAAAGATAGATGTATTTTTGTGTAGTGAGGAACAACCACATTTACAAGAATATCAGGAATTTTGTTGAGAGATTAACCGTAGATAAACCATAACAGGATTTCCTTTGAAACGCGTTGTTACTATTTACATAAGCAAAAAGCGATGCAACATTCTTAGTGTGATAATGGACTATGATAAATCGCAAATAGACAGTCATAATGAATTTCGTAAAAGTAAACAGATGTGATCAAATAGAGAAATTGCTTTAGAATTGCTCTGACAAAATCATTGATTCAAGTAATGGCATCAACATTCAGGACTAAGAGACGTTTGTTGGCGCAGAATACCAATACAAGGCATTTACGAAAACAACAAAGATAAACATTTGTATTTCATATCATTTCATTGTGTGAACATGGTGTCGGGATAGCTGTGATGTTGAGGTGTTTTGAAACTAAATAATGTGTGTAATTGCAAACAAGACACACGACCTGGAATCCAATATCATACTAATACTTGCGTCTCAAAATTGGATCTGATCCATTAAGGCTTAATGGAAAAAAATAGAAAAAACAGCCTGATTCGATTGAGCTCCCGTAATGGAAGCGAAGCTAATAAGTTAGCTTATGGCTTAGCATTATTGTCCATCCATTTGTATTGCACAGACACCGTCATTTAAAACAAGCAAGTCTTCTGTTCACATTTCTTCAGAAAGGAACACATTGTTTATCTAAGGAATAAGATCAACTCGATGCAAACTGAGGTTTTGTATAATTTCCACTGACGTTCCGTGTTTTTCGATATTCAAACAAACTAGGTTTCCAAAGTATTATTTATACGAACCCATATTTTCAAGTTTAAGAAGCGTACCTGACACTAACATGCGTGTTGTCCAAGGACCCTTGTATAATATCGAATCTAAACCAGTAATGAGCACAAGACTTGCAAACCAGTTTGAGGCATAATGACGTTTGCCACTTTGTGGAAACTATCTTTAGTCAGCTTTAGGTACACTTAATATTACTTCTGTGCGGAAGTGACAAAACGTCAACTATATCTTAAAAACATTTTTCGAATCTGCGCTAATTTATTGAAAATTCCTTGGCGTTGTGAAGAATTCTTCCAGTTTCTGAATACAACAGTGGCACATCTGTTTTATCATTACTGAAACAAAAGTGACAGACACAACATTTAATTGATGACTGTATGTATGAACTTTTCGAACTTCTTGACTGCGGCGGAATCCAACTCAATGGGTTTAGACAGTGTGATTGAAGACATTAGACTCGTCTTTGTCTAACATGTATAGCTCAAAGGACGATACGTACAAAAGAAAAACGCATTGGTTTCCAGATAAAGAAAGACACGGTTTCAGAGGCGTCCCATTGATATATTGATATATCTTCCTTTCCTCACAGTACCCCAAGCAGGAAGATATGGCGTGGTGCAAGACTCCAAGAGCACACACACACACACACACACACACACACACACACACACGCACGCACGCACGCACGCGCGCTAGAAATCCACGGAGTTCACTTAAACTTCGTTTTATTAATGTAAACGATGTAAGTCGCCCGTAAATGTCGGAGTAGCGTCTGATGACAAGTGAACATAAATGGAGCCTTTTCAGTCCGCGACCAACCACCACATACTTATTAGAAATCTAATCGTGTGTTTAGTTTGCGCGGTATGCGCTTTTGCGTTGGGTCAGAAGAGTGGCCTCCCATGAGAGATGGGACGAAGTTCGATAAAGACGGACACGAACACATGGGCGGCTTGGCGCTTAACCTCAAAGGCAAAATATATTACGGATTTATTAGTTCTGTTTACACGTGAAAAACAGAAAACGATATATACCTCACTGCATTTCCTGCAAATAAACTCTCAAAATAACTCTTTTTTTCTTTCACGAACATGTATGATAAAACACAACGAAAGGTCTTAGACATGGAACACATCATACTTTTCATAGTATCAGTATGTTACCATTAAATAACTTATCCTCACACCAAAAAGACTTACTATCTGGATAAACTGACCCTAAGGAATAATTACATGACAAATCTAAACGTAAAAAGAACCAAAAACAGTAATTCATTCATAGACGCATCAGTTATCAGTCATGAGCAAAAGAAATTCACTTTTGTCCGACAAGTGGAACCTTTCCCATCACCTCAAATTCCAGTGACGTCGAGCACGACACCATACTCGACGTGCGGCTTTGTGCTGTGGGGATAACAACGGACGTATGGTATGTCGTCTTGGTATAGACCCGGTCGGATTTAGCCGATTTCCCACCATTCTGTTGGACAAACGACAACGTGGTAGCCACTCTGTTTAGAACACGCCACTTGACATGAAGAAATAAAGTCTTGTGATTCTCAGAAGGGTATCCTCCCTAGGGGATGTCGCTCTTAATCGACCCGAACGCTGACGATCCTCCAAGTATTAGTTTGCTGATGTTTCCTGGACAGCCAACATCTCTTGCAACAGCCCTTCAAGACATGCCATCACTCCGCATACAGTACTAATAACTTGATATCTCTGAACAGTTGTTAGCTGAGGAGGAAGTACTAGTATATTTGCTTATCGAGCTGTAAGAACAGTTTACTGACACTTGATATTTGCGTAATGGCGGGTACAAGTATTGCGTGTAATGCTCACCCTTGATGGTAGCACGCGCACATCTTAAATGGGTCAGAACAATAATACAAACAAACATGATAATGATATGAATATAAATGCCCCACGGCGGTTTTAAATCATAGGTTTTGCGATACTTTTTGCCTTGAGTATATATTAAACAGCGTTTGCTGTTTGACTTGAATGTGGAGACATGTAGACAAGTATGATCGGAAATTTCGAGCCAAATGTGCTATGATTATCTATGCACATCTCCCAAGGAAAATACAGATGCAGAACAAGATCAGTAGACATGTGCAGTGTAAGATACATGTGTGCCATTTTGAAAAAAAACATTCGGACAATGGTAGTTCAATATATGGGCTTTTTCAGAGATTGCGCCACTTTATTTCCCATTCCATTGGGCTATTGCAGACATGCTCCAATACAACTTCAAACAGCAGTGGAATGTGACCCTTCACAGGGCATCAAAGGCCATGGCCTAAGTGCCACTTACTCTAAAATCAAAGACAATGTATCATGTGAATTTGACAGGGATCGAATATCTGCCACAGCAGATTTCATAAGGAGTAAAAGAAAATATGGTCATGACAATTCGATGAATGAACAGCTGACATCAGGTATTGTTCATGAAAAAAATTATCCTCCTCTACAAATGACGCATGGTTGTTGAATTATGATGGAATACCTTCATCCACGAGACGACAGATGCATGGTCAAACATAATTTCCTTCTGGTTCTCAGTGTTGCTGACTGAGTATGTACATGTACATATCGCCTGTGTTCAGTTCATACTGCTTACACTGGACGAACTTTTCCATAGGCGCGCAATAAAGATCGATCACACTTAAGGCCACAACCATCAGCCTCATATCCTGCGTCAAAATATAATACTATGTAATGTCTCATGCAGTTCAGGCCAGACTAGACTGACAGCGTAAAGACCAGTAGCAAAATATACCAAAAGTTATAATGCATAGAGTATAATATGCTTATTCAGTGTAATACCTTTTATAACCTCATTTCAAATTCACGTGAGGGGCCAGTAGCAAACAATATTAAAAGTTATACTGCATAGAGTATAATATGCTAATTTAGTATAATACTTTTTATAACGTCATTTCAAATTCATGTGAAGGGCCAGTAGCAAACTATATTAAAAGTTATACTGCATAGAGTATAATATGCTAATTTAGTATAATACTATTTATAACGTCATTTCAAATTCATGCGATTAACGATAAATGTCTACCGCTATGTGAACCGATTTATCTCCAACCTAGACCATCAGCCAGTATTTCTATACTTATGTATCTGATCATGAACGATGAAGGCTCGTGTCACCTGAAAATGTATATATGAAGCAGCGCCTAGCGCTCAAGCATCTGTTAGTTTTCGCAAAAGCTGTGTGCAGGTGCAGGAAATCTGAGCACATGAGATTCCTGTCTGTCACCAACACACGCTAACATTTTTGTTTTCAAACAAAAACCCAATGGTATACCAGACCAGGAATGTTTTTCTTCATAAACACTTACTTCATATAATATAATGTGAAGAACTTCAATTAGTAAGCAGATTCACGTAACAAAGGCTGAAATATCAGATTAAGCAATTACGTGGACATCATTAATGATTTTAAACTGAGGGGAACACCCGACATGGGCTTCGCACATTTCACCGTATTAAAATAATGAAATAACACATGTGGCTACCCGATCAAACCTACTTGTATTTAACAACATCTTGAACACATATATGATCTACATGATGATGTCTTCATCCTAGCTGCCTGCAGTTTACTCTACTTACTTTAACTCTATCCGTTCATTTACGACGATGGATCGTTAATGTCGATGGATTCTTATGGTCAATGTACGTAGTTTGATATCGATGAATTGTGTGTCTCGAACCAAGGCAAACGCGAATGTCCCAACAGCTATGAGAGAAAGATGTTTTCCCGATTACCACAATGTCGTTGAACATATTTAAACCGCAGTTTTCTTCCTGTCCACATCCTCACAACTAAAGGACTCAGATTAATCCCTTGTCGCCAATGACAACTGACTGGTAATCTTAGAGTATGATCAAGCATCACTTCCTTCACCGCGGAGTGTACGGATTTCAACCACTATTCCCCCTTCCTTCTAAAAGGCTTAATCAGACTGTAAAGATAGTGATTGTCCACCTTAAACTACCAAGAACAAACGTAAGCTGGTGATTGCAAGTATAGTACGGTGTTAATGGGTTTTGGTGGACAATGTACTAGGTCGCCAATACTCTGTTTGCTGACTAAGTAAGGATCTCTATTTATAAACAGGAGGTTCTATCAGGGTAGACTAACAACTAGTCTCTGATATGAACATATTTTACTGAAAAAAGCACATAGTAAAAAAAAAGGATATAATGAAAAGGAGCCCTGAGACTGAAGCTGAGGAAATCTGGACTTGCCACATTTTCTAGACTTGCGTGGGCTTTCTTGGATATATTTGCTTCAGGGTCTGTACGACAGACTACCATCAGGGTTATTCTTTGTCTTTTGTGTTTAGATGGGTGTTGCTGTAGTATGAAAGCAAACTCGTACATTACACCATGTACCCTGACTTACAGGAGGATAATGTCATTAACGTGTTTCCTGCTGTACTGAATTATGAATTAAGAGCCGAGACATGTCAAGTGATATTCCTGTTTCCAGATGGCGGAAACACACACGCAGTGACATTGTAAAAAACGTGAAATGTAACATCGATGAATGACAGTACATTTATCGTTGTATATAGGAACATACCACTGTATAAATTCAAATCATGAGTTCCTCAAATTCAGAAAGTATGTGATTAATGACTGTTATTATATGTGTATATTAATATTTGTTTACAACGTTTTGGGGAAAGGAAAAATGGTTACTAGTGAGATTGAGTGAGTATGTTTAATTAAATATTGCTTTCTAGATGGTTTTAATAGAACGCTTAATGCGAGAAGCAAACGCGAAGTAATGAAGGTCTTGGATGTTCATCGCTTTAGTCGAACGAGGATGGTGCTTACATACCTAGAGCTACAACCAGTGTCAATCTGAGATAGGAACTATTACAGGTCCGAGGAACTCTGGTCAAACCAATTTCTGGTGTTGGACTTACAGAAATTCACACAACCTGTCGTAAAAGTGTATTTCATATCGGCATTTGTGGAAAATAGTGGAAAATATATATTAATTAATGAGCAAGTCAATAGTCAGTTTGATGACGATGGTACTAAACATCGTTTAGTTTCTCATTAATAGTATCCGACAGAAGGGAAGACACATTTGGAACGAACCATATGATACATCATTGCTTGTATTGTGAGGAAATAGTCCCATATAGTTACACGCAGAATGTATGAATGTCATCGGGGACCACGTCATAAGTATACCCCAAGGAAACAACGCTTCACCATTCTTATAACAGCACAATATATTGACTAATGTTGACAATTTCGTCCTTTCTATTTTGTGTTCACTACAATCAGGGAATAGATATATAACGACTGCTGTTCTCATTATTCGTTGGTCCTTTAACGGTAGACAGCCGCTCGCCCCTTAATCCTCATGAGAGGGCATTTCCCGAGCATTTGGCCCCTTGATTGTTTTGGTTGGCAAAAAAACCAACACGACCGTCAGTCAGTTTGAGGTACCTGTCTTGCTATGAAAATGTCGCCAGTCGCGCTGTCTACTCAAATGGATCTGGGTCCATTTACTCGGAACCAATGGCTCTAGAAAGACTTTCGTGACAGACACAGTGCTACATGTAATGAACAGGAATTTCTAACATGCTGCTTAAAGATATTGGCAGCAGGACATCGCATGCACTTATGGAACAATGAATGTCATTGTATGTTTATTCTGGAAATTAATTATTTTTAATTGACGTTAGGCCTAGACATTCTCTGAAAAGAATGATAGCTGGTGCAACACCATGTCAGTTAATGGTGGAGAGGGAAATATTGTTTGTTCGTCCTGTGTTCGTCCATTTACCTAAAACCTATTGTACCAATCCAAGTAAAGCTCAATTCAAACTACTCATGTCATCATCAGATTATATCTGATTAATTAACATAACTAGTTGTATTTATCATGCAATGCATCTAAGATGTTAAAATTATCAATCTATACTGTACACACCATGTTTTGCCATGCACAATGCAACCTATGTAGTTATGGTCCGATGGCCTACACTTCTGTAATAGAAGAATTGAATTGAATAGTCCTGTGTTCAACCTTGTTCTAACCTAACGAATACTTCACCGTCTAAGAATCAATAGATACAGTTAAATGAAGTTAAATTGATCTATTTCACATGTGTGGCAAAGACACTATTCTGAGTGACTGAGTTTGGTTTGAAGCAGCTTTAAGAAGGTTTCACGTCTTACTATGTTAAGAAAGCCATAAGTGAGGCAAATCTGTTGTTGCATAATGATTTTGTCTAGGAGTTTCCTTCCGTTTCTCCTTACATACCAACCATTATAAAGAAACCAAATGATAATGTGACCTGTGATGGGTATAGTACAAGTGCTAGTTTCTCATCACCAAGGAAAACAACATGATCAACTAAACTGATGAAGCCCCACATGTTTTGACCACAAACTTAAAGTATTTCTAAATGCAAACATTTTCTAAAATGGAATTGATATCTTCAGCTGCTCAACTTAGTGTACCAGATCAGAAGGAAAACCCTTTCATGGAGTCTGTTACTTTTTTCGTGAGCACTTTTCTATAGTTTCTAAAACTTTCTTTGGATGCATGTCGTCATTGTCGTGATTAATGGGTTCAGGTGTATGCTAGGCATAAACGTTGAACGTTGAAAGTTTATCTTTAGTAAATCGATAGGAAAAACGTATGCACGATTAGAGGAAATATGCTTCTCAGCAGGCATACAAGGCTGTGAGCTTTGTAGAAAAAAATAACTATTGTGTACAGCAATACTGTTTTGCAATATAACAGATTACATTGATAGTTGCATGATGAAAATTTAGGTCCATGTTCCTTTTCTTGCTAGGAATAATGTTACAGAAAATAATCGAATATTGTTAGACGTTTCAGATTTGCGACTTCAGTGACATTCTTGACTGTAGACTAAACGTTTAAGTGACCTGTGGTAACATTGCATGCTGTAATGTTATACTACTAAATACCAAGTGTGATGAAGCTTACAATTTATATTTGTCTATGGTTACGTTGTATACTCAAATATAAGCGTTTGGGAATGTCTAATTACCAGTCTGTGAGGATTTTACACACCGAACGTCTTCGTGATAAGGTTTAAAAGTAATTCCATTCTTATTATGATAGCTGTACGTAAATAATAACTTTCTTTCCATCAGTGAATTCCTATTGGGTTGTTAACTGAGATGCTCTGTGGAAAAATACCGTATTCTTAAACCTGATGACAAAGGGCACAGTCACTGAAATGTACACTGAAATCTCAAATCTGAAATCTCAAATCAACTTTGATTGTATACATCCTCTTGAGCTCTTGACAGTATAGATAAACAGACAGACAGACAGACAGGCCGTCTTTATTTCCTGCAAAAACTGAAGATACATATGCATGATTTAGCAGTATATATCCAATCTCACCTGGTTGTCAAAAGGGACTTCCCTGCTGCTCACTGAGGTGCAAAATTGATTCACTTCAGAGCTTAAAAATTTTCAACACGAATGCAGATATTTCAAAACAAAGTGACTACAGAGTGAGATTTCTATATTAATACCGTGATATTTATGACAAATTTGTATTTCTGGCAGTAACATTTCTGCAGCAAAAATATTTTCTGCACGAAAACTCAATCTTGCAGAAATTTCTGCAGTGAACCGAAATCAGCGAGAAATGTCTGCAGAAATGGATTTTCTGACTTCATTTGTGGAAAAAAATGCCTGTACTATGGATACATGTTAGGATATGTATCCTACCAATTCCTATAATTAAACGAGTTTCAGTGACATACAGTTTGTTCTTGTAGCTCGCCCCTTTTGTGGTTAAATTCAGACAGCTGGCCTTTCCCAAGTTGTTCCGCGATGCATTAGTATTTATAGTAATGTTTTCAAGACATATGTACTGATTCGTCAATAGTCCTCGGACAGTGATGTGAATCATCTTACATATAACGATGTAATGAGTTACGTTTCCGGAAGGCACCATTCGCCGTAACATTTATCTCACTACGATTAATTCCAGGGTACTCATTCTTCAAATACGAGAATGAAGCTTTGTCTATGTAATCGAGGCAATACAGAATCTCCATAACATTCAGTGAGGGAATAAGTTTGATTACGTTGCAACATATATCAAATATACCGAGTTGACGTTTCTCCTCCCATTTGAATTCAAGTCTTGACATTTCGGATTGATTGTCTATGGCTGGGAAGAATAGCCTCATCATTCAACGAACACCTGTTATTTGATACTGACCCATAAACTTATGATTATACTTCGGTGGGAAGCCGTGGGAGGGTTGTATGCTTAGATGTTCAATTTATTCAAGAAAATCACATACATGTAGGCCTCATTTCATCTTTATGCTGATTTAGTTCGTATTTCAAAGCAAATGTATCCTTTGAAATATAATGAATTACAAGCTCTGCAAATAGTTACTGGTAGTTTGAGGCTATTTGTCATTAATCGTTTGACTGAACAAGGCATAAAATATGTATTCTGTTTATTTATTTGCATAATAATAATGAAAAAGTAAACATATTTTGTGTGTATTTCAAGACGTCTTTATTCATCCTTCCTTCCTTGTATATATGTCTGGTCACACCTTTTGGTTTCATCCTGGCACAGCACGGATGGTCAAGATCCCTAAAGACTTACAAAATTCAATTCATGAAACACCAAATGTTGTAAAATGAATTTAAAACTTGTTTGTTAAACACCAATGAGTGAGTGAGTTAATATTTATCGTCACATCGGCAATATTTCAGCCATATCATGATGAGAACAATTGATAAATATATATATTATAGATCAATCAAATTAGAAAATAATATCCTGTTGAATAACAGTAAAACTACTAGTGTATCACAGATATCCATTTAAAAATAGTCAATAAATCTAAAACATCCTAACTAGAAATGACAAGACAATCTAAAAACTGGCTATACATTGCCAACAACTGAAGGTAGATCACCATACTATGGACCATGGGGACATACAGTACATTTGCTTCCTGCATCGACCCTAGCTGGATTTACATCATCCCTTCAGCCGTTATCAACTTTGACAAATCTAGCCATGCATTTAAAAATACACATATTCTACGATTTAAAATAGTGGAAAGTTTTTTATTTACTTTGAATGTTTTTGGACTTACATACACTAATGGTATTGAGGAAATTCATACATTTGATAAGTTATAAGGGTACCTTTACGGCCTTCGGTGGATGGGGAGAAGCAGTAACTGGCCAAAGGAGGCTTACCTAGAGTCTGGCAGCTGCAGGTAAACACACTATGAACAGGCCAATGAAATGCATCATCATTTTCCCGGAAACTTCAGGGAAGTTAACTCCATAGTAGTATCATATTCATATTTGGGGCGCTGTGGGCAAGCTGGCTAAAGCGCCAGGCTAGTAATCCAGCGAGGTTGAGGTGTCGGGATCGAGCCCACCTGTGACCGGGTGTAAAGAGTCTGCTTTGTGTGCTGGAAAATACCAGCGCCTTGAGCATGAACTAGTCGCCTGGATATGTGCGCTGTATAGATATCCTTTTATGTCTGTCACAAGATGATCAACTATCATTCGATAGAGATATTAGAAGCACATTTTACACATCGTGAATGAAGGCAAACGCTTTGGTAAGTTGACGATTCTCACACCAGTTTTGAAATATAGGCAAAACGCAGGAATATTTCAAGATTGTACAACTTTCTTGTCTCCACAAGAAGGGGGATAAACCAAAACATTCGGCGGAAGTGGTTTCATATATGTGAAACCACTATATGAGCGTCATTATCTCATAGTCAATGAATCTCTCTTATTCAGACACTTTAGAGGCCGCAGTTCTAAATACATGTGTAGATGTTGCACACAATTGTACCTATTATTTACAAGTTTGGTTTTCGTTGAACCATAACCCTAACGTGTACATATAACCGAATTCAACTTATGAGGAGGATTTCATTGCCACGTTGCACTTCTTGTGGTGGACTATCAGCAGTATGCATTTGGCTGAAAATCATGAGTGTATTATGATTAACTAAAACATAAGCAACCATATTGAGAATTGATGATGATTCACTTTCTATGCATTGGATATTAACGGGCCTTCAGTAAGTGATCTCAGAGAGCTCTTGACAACTGATTATTAAGGCAGTATCACGAGTT